>CM059190.1:88518339-88666006 GCA_030323885.1 Branchipolynoe longqiensis | reverse complement strand
GGCCCTAGATAACTAAATCTATTTAAAGTAATTTTCAGCGAAGGGCAGTACAAATATAGGCCTATAGTTATAATACCTATTATATTTATATCACATGAAATTCTATATTTTTAACCAACGTTAAATTTTTATTACAGACAGAAATGACTTCTGAAAATCACAAACATCGCAGAAATAAAAGCAGACTTAGTTGTTGTGTTCCGACATATGTCACACCAGGATATGTGACAGAGTGTGAAGTCTACGGCTCGAATCTGTGGTTGTGTAGGCAGGCTATAATGAAATCAATACAGACAAAGAGAAAGAAAGAGTAGAAAGTGTGAAAGAAGAGAGAGAGTCAAGACCTCTGGTTTATTATTTATATGGTACATGGATTCAGTGTAGAGTATCACCCCACGCTTTTCCCCCAATGGGAAAAAAGGCTTCTTAGCTCTACACATAGGGATCCAGCATTCCCGGTCCCCATGGTTACCAGTGATCTGCCCACCACCACCAAGCTGTGTGGCTCCCCTGGCCACCACCAACCTTGAGCCTGAGTGTGGTGATCCTACCTCGCAGAGGGGGTAGGGGGTAGGCTCTGACTGCCCCCTACACACAGTCCTGCCAGCACCACAATGTCTATTGACATCTCACTCAGGCACCACCAGCACCTACATATATACATACATGCACCTGGTCTCATATACCCGATCAGTAATAGAACATTTGCATTCCCCCTCCAATGCATTAAATCGGAATATTTTACAAGAGATTGGGCATGATATTACCTTCCACAGACTTCCTGGCTGTGACAAGTACCGCCCACGTGACTGCCTTGTGAAAATTAGATGTGATGTTGGAAAGTCTTTCCAATTCACTCTGCACACACGCATTTGTTCTCCTCATTTCAAACCTGAATATTTCCGAATTACGCACAAGGGAAGAAGATTCCTCAAGGAATCATCTGTTCCCAGCTAGTTTCCCTGGACAAAACTTGAAAAACACAAACTAAGTGACAGAACAGGCCAAGAAGATATAACAGGATCTGCACAAGCGAGTAGCTCGATGCTGCCTACCATTGAGGAAGATATTGTTAGCACACTAAACAACCAGATTACACAGCTGGAAGAAGTCCTTGCGAAGGAAAAAAGACGATCATCAATCTTCAAGAATGAAAGAGATCATGTGTGTTCAGCTGCTGACCAAGACTTGGTTAAATAAGCCATCCCAGAACAACTTTTCAATAGATCAATTCAAGAACAGCTATGTGGACATTTGTTTTCACACTGGCTTTCCAACCTTTAATGCACTTCTGTCCACCGGTAATTCATATCATGGATAAACTTGATGTATTTGCGCTTACAGGAATGTCATTGAAGGTACATGATGTTATTGAAGGTATATGATATTATTGAAGGTACATGATATTATTGAAGGTACATGATGTCATTGATGCATGGCATATTGTTATTTTACTCTTTATTGGGGCCATCTTGAGATTCCAGGACAGTCGAGATGGGTGCAGCTCAGTTGCACCCCTCATTCCCACATCCCAGCTACCACCAGGTCATTGCAACTTGACCAGACACTTGTATCATATCCGATGCACTCCATACAAATTCAATCTGGATCTAATAAACATTAAACATAAAATACCAAACATGATTGTCTCCCACTCTATCGGTCTGGGTTCAGCAATGAGTTACACATTTTTCTATCTATTAAATAAAACAAATGGGTACTTTAAATGGAATATATTTATAATGTAACTATGTGTAGAAAGTCTAAATATTTTACAGCGAGTCGATGAAGGAGAAGTTTCCAAACCTTGAGTGGATAAAAGATGCTTTCGAAATTCAAATGCAGAGACCTTCGTCACTTATGCTTCAATCACAGTCATACTCTTCCTATAAAAGTTGAAGTACTGTGAAGGGCCTTGTAGCATGCACTCCCTCAGGTCAAGTGGGATTTGTTTCACAGCTGTACACTGGAAATATCTCAGACAGAGAGTTGGTGATACAGTCTGGCTTCCTAGAGCTACCACATAACAATGGTGCTGTCTGGCTTGTGGGCAAAGGCTTCCAGATCCAGGATCTTGTTGATAAACTAGGTCTGGTTGTAAACATGCCAGCGTTTGTTGGAGACAAAGGGAGACTGACTGCACAAGAAGTATTTCAAACACAGAGTATTGCCAGTGAACGTATCCACATAGAAGGGCCATCAACAAAATAAAGAAGTTTCATGTATTTGACCACCCAATACCACTGTCAACAATGGGACCCATCAATCAAGCATGGACCATGTGTGCCCTACTTACATTATTCCAAAATCCCATAATTTCAGCATAAATGAACAAGAAACAGTGACAACTGTTTCAATAAAATAACTTTCTTTATTCTTTCTTTCTTTATTTTTTCTTGAAGATTTATACTGCCTGTCATGGATAAGTCTGAATAGACTTGTTTTCACGATTAGACAGTTTGTCGACAGAAAGCCCAAGCCTACACTTTTACTGACCCAAGGGATTTTTTAACCTCCCACACCACATAGACATGGTATGAGAGCAACTGGCCTTTGATGACGCTGTAAGTTATACACAGCGGTGGAAATCCAAATTGGCAGAGGTGGGGAGGGCACTGGGAATCGAACCCCTGACCTTCAGATTAGGAGTCTGACCTAGAAAAAAGTCAGTCACCATAACCACTTCGCCACAGAGAACACCACCAATTTACAATATTTGTTTATGCTATCAGACGATCAGTTGATTAAATAAAACTGATTAAGGTTCCAACACATCTCACACAAACTGGAAGCACTCTTTATGCTAATATCAAACATAGAACTCGCAAATTTATATAATACATGTACATACATATAAACTATAATTTCACATAGTATTAGCCTAATAAAACATATGATTCAGTATAATGAATAGTGATATGTTATATTTGATAACAAATAAAATTGTATGTAATTTGCTATTTAATTAATTGACTATGTATTGTCTCTCTAAAAACATTTGATTTAGATAGAGCTTGTGGTAGGAATACATCACGGAAAATAGCATTCAATTTCTCAAGTGTTTCTGCCCAAAAGTCTGAATCAAACGGTATCCTTTGCACGAACAGCCCCTTGTAGGTGTATCCTACAATATCGCACCATTTTGGTCCAGTGATGGTCATTTGCCCCTGGACCTGGTAATAGTAAGGATGGCTAGTTTTCAAAGCAAGACTGCACAGGCCACCTGGCTTCTTCTTCCTAGCCTGGCTCTGCATCAGGACTCGCATCAACAACATTTTTGTATTTGAATTGTGATGTATAATGAATTATGCGAGTATCAAGGCTTGAAAAGGAATCTTTTTTTGTGTGGTAAATATGTTTATTCTGCTGAATAAGTCTTTGTCAGTGCCGAAGCACTGGTCTTCCAGCCATTTTTCAATTCAGGGTTATTTACACAAAAGGTATATAGAATAAGGTGTACAATACCTGTTGAATAGACAATTTTCACCATGTAACATAATGAAATTCTGAAACCCAAAAGTTCCATAACAATATGGTACAGTAGTGTCATATAACCAGATCAATATTAGTCAGATCAATGTGAGTATTTACATAGTATTTAGAATGTAAGCAGAAGTTATCCTCTGTATTCAGTTGGTAAACTTGTAGTAAGTTTTAATGTTCAGTTGCAGTTAGGCAAGCGGTATATAAATGTTGGTTTGTTAGGAAAATTCTAGTGTAATTCTAATGTAGCTAGTTATGTGAGTTTATGAATTATGTTGTTGGGGTGGGGTTGTTAATAATACACTGGACCATCTGTGACCAGTGAAGCAGTGGGACCAATCCCAGTGCATTTAGGTCTGAAATTTTACATTTTAAATGTATTTATTGTCTATATTATTGTATGCATTCTGTATATTGCCTCCTCCGCTGCCCGATGGTGGCGCCTCCACCAGCCCCCACTGTAACTCCCGCGCCGCCAAGCACCGCTCGCTCTGGAGGATTATCTGTATGTGTGTATATCACATATTATATATAGCAGACGTGGTGGCCGAATTGGCCTCTAGTGTGGGAGATTGGGAGTTCAATTCCCTGTCCCTGTGACTGAGTTGGATATCGGGTCATGGTGCTGGTTGCCTGGTCTCCCAGAGGGGAAGCACTATTATCATAAAGTCGCCGTGAGTGCGCATTGCCACAAGTCAGTACCCATCCTGATATGACCTTAGATGTTGCCAGGACGTAAAACTCCAACAACCGACCAACCATCCAAGTTCCAACCCAGTGGGGGCCTCTGTATGCGCACTGGTCACAAGTCGGGACTCATCTTGGTATGACCAAATACCCTATAATACTAAGACGGCTCACTCAGCCTGTACTGTGTAATCAAATTGATCAAACCCACCACTTGGCGCGCTGGCTGTTCTCTTGGTTAAACAGTTGCTATATTATATGTATAAATGTATATATGAATGTGAAAGATGTGTGATGATGGCGATGCTGATGATGATGCTGATGATGATGTGTATTTGTTCATAGCAATTTCATATTTATGTGTATTCATACTTACCTATCTCATGTATAATATAATTGTATGTGTTTACATGTGAAACACCAACCAGCAGCCGGGTTGATCAAACCCACCACAAGGTGGCACTGCGAAATTTACATTACCATGGGAGAGACAGGGAGTGAGCTCTGTTAGGGTTATATGGTCTTTGGTATGACCATATATTTTGCTAGGATGTAAAACCTCAACAAATAAACAAGCCACAGATGGGGGAGGGTGTATAAACACTGCACTGATAGCGTGTACTGCTGCCACGCCCCGCCACCCTCCACGTGTACGGCCTGATAAGCAGGGTGCGAGCCGGCCAGCTATCTATGGCTAGTGATTGCTCATCTTGGGTGGACTATATAAATTAAAGTTGCATACCCCGATGGTTTTGAGTTTCTACCATTAAATACATTACAATCGACCAACACTGGGACCAACTTTAAATGTAGTGTTCTCTGTGGCAGAGTGGTTAGAGTGTCTGACTTTTTTCTAGGTCAGACTCCTAATCTGAAGGTCAATGGTTCGATTCCCTGTGCTCCCACCTCTGCCAATTTAGATTCCCACCTCTGTGTATAACTTACAGCATCATCAAAGTCCAGTTGCTCTCATACCATGTCTATGTGGTGTGGGAGGTTAAAAATAGCCTTGGGTCGGTAAAAGTGTAGTCTCGGCTTTCTATCGACAAACTGTCTGATGGTGAAAACAAGTCTATTCAGACTTATCGATGACAGGCAGTATAAATCTTCTTCAACAACAGTGAAACTTCTCTAACCAACCACCTGCACAGATCGACCACTCCCCTATATCGATCGCTTTATTTGTGTCCCAAAACGACCACCCATACAATATCGTTGCAATGATAAAAAGAAACTCCCTAAGCTGACCACTTCCCTAAATGGACCATTTCAAGTTGATCCCATGGTTGGTCGATTTAGAGAGGTTTTACTTTATATTGATTGGTATAAATAATCAACCTTACTTTAGTCTGAAGTAACTTTTATCTTAACTCATGAATGGCTAATTTTGAATGTAAGTGAATGAGTGACTTAGGGCTTTTGCGCCATGTCGACAACTATAGCCATATTCAAGATATTTAAAGCGAAAATTAGGTATAATTAATTCACTAATAACCTTCCTCTTGCTCGGTCCTTTCCTTTCCTTTCCTCTCTCCCCCCCCCTCCTCTCCTCAGACCGCCCCCCACCCTCACCCCCACATACACATACACACATACACCAAACCCACACCCTCCAGCCGGCAAATAGAGAGCCTCGCTTTCGGGACGGTACACAAACAGGGGTGGGTGGGGGGAGGCGGGTGTATGTGTTGGGGGTGCGGGGTGCGGGGTGCAGGGTGCGGGGTGCGGGGTGTGGGGTGCGGGGTGCGGGGTGCGGGATGCCGGGGTGCGGGGTGCGCTGGAGCGGGGTGTGGGTGCGGGGGGCGGGGGTTGGGGGGCGTGGGAGGCTCCTGCAGCTTATCGGGGTCCATGGACACCCTTATCTTTATGCATTGGTAGCTTGGGGTGCTCCGCGAAGCAAACAACCTCCCCCCCACCCCCCACCCCAACCCAACCCCTGCACGGCCGTCGGGGCAGAACCGCCCGCCGCTGCTGCAGGCCCAATGCCCGACGCCCGACGCCCGACGCCAGACGCCCGACGCCCGACGCCCGACGTCCGACGCCCGACGCCCTGCCTGGCGACTGCTCTCCCCACAGGAAGTGGCCGTGAATGGATCACGTGATTGAGCGGCACTGACAGAGGGCGCCGCGAGTTGGTCGAGTCAGTAGGGCAGTAGGGGTGGGGTGTGGTGGTGTGTGGTGGTGTGTGGTGGTGTGTGGTGGTGTGTGGTGTGGTGGGGTGTGGTGTGGTGGGGTGTGGTGGGGTGTGGTGGGGTGGGGTGGGATGGGGTGTGTGCGCGCACCTATCAACTGTCATGGGAGTAGCACAGCGAGCTGAGCTGATTGGCCAGCTTTAAATAACTCTAATGTTATGTGTATGTATATATATATATATATATGCATGTTTACTTTGACCTAAATCATTACACATCACCTAAGCACACATATATATATATATATATATATATATATATATACATATAGTAAAAGCTCTCGAAATCGACCAGCAATGGAACTGACTTTAAATGGTCCATTTCGGGAGGTGGTCGGTTTAGGGGGTTTCTTTATTATTACAATGGGCGATCATTTGGGGCCCAAATAAACCAATCGATATAGGGGAGTAGTCGATCTGCGGTTGTCGGTTAGAGAGGTTTTACTACATATAGATATATATATGAAGAGTTCAGGCACAAATTCCAGTAAACGATAATCCAAAAATAGACTTACATTTTAACAAATTTAACTGAAGGTAATTTTAATTCTCACTAATTCCACGTTGATTGTGAAGAAATGGTTATACTTATAGAGCAATGAACAACAAAATAGGAATGTAAAAAATTAACCTTTTGAAGGTTTGACTCCAATGTTTATCTCAATATATGAATTGGCATTTATGGGGCTCTGCGCCTGAACTCTAGTACACAACATATGGATGACCAATATAGGGAATCTTCCCTTACGTGCCTTTATACTCGCATAAACTTTTATACATCACGTATATATACATAATAATTATTGCATATGCTATAACAGATATATACAGACTTATAGAGACAAACAAGTAGGGCGATATGAGTTGGTTCCGAGCGAGTGGCATGCGAAAGCCCCAAACATGGGGGGCAGAGTGAAGTAAGCCGGTGTCACGGTTTCAGTTCTCAACCAGTTTCAGTTCTCAACTGTCGCTTCTGCGCATGTGTCTAAATCAAACAGCGCCGTCGTAGCAGCTCTCACAGGCTAAGTACAACTCATTTATGGTATATTAGCACTCATATACTTTGCTTTTGCTGTGGATGTGTGTGTGTGATTTCTAATGTGTAAGTCACTCTAAAATCGCTGTTGAGTTTAGTAGTTCATTTTTGATGCATGCGTATGCAGTGCTGTTGGATTTAGACGCATGCGCAGAAGTGATGTTGAGAACTGAAACTGGTTGAGAACTGAAACTGCGACACAGGTACCCCCCCACCTCGTCCTGGGTTGGGGTAGGAGCAGGACACTACAGAGATTATTACACACGATAACAGCTTTATCACTATCCATATATGTGTGTGTGCAGACCTGTGCTGTGTATTGATTAAAGTTGCATAGTTCGATGGTTTTGAATTTCTGTATTTTTTTGAGATAAATATATTAGATCGATCACTAGTATCTACTTTACATTAGTTCAAAGTTACTTTTATTTTAAATGGTAAACTTTTGAGATATTTTGAGTGCAAACATTGACAATTAGTTTTGGCAAGCTTGCCAAAACTCTGACACCATAGACTTCTGCAGTAACAGGTTCTGTTAAATTGACTCAGTATTGCCTTCTACGCAGAAATAAATGCTTAATAAGTGCATCAGTATTTAAGTTAGATATGTAAAATAAAATCTAGATAATTGGCTTGGTTTTGAAAATTTGATATTTAATCGGACTATGCAGCTTTAAGGTCAATATAAACATGTGTATGGCCAATACTAAGCCTCACTGTTAATTGATTGGTTGGTTGTTGGAATTTTACCTCCTGCAAAATCTAAGGTCATATCAGGATGGGTACCTGTGACAATACGCACTCATGGCAGCTTTATACTTAAATTATAGTGCTTTCCCACTGGGAAATCAGACCATCAGCACTATGACCCAATATCCCACTCAGGCACATTATCCTGACACTGAGCTAACCAGCGCTTGCCCTATCCTATTAATGCCGAGCACCAGGCTAGGAAGCCACAAGCATCAATTTTATAAGTCATTTGGTTTGATTCAACCCGGAATAAAATTCCAGATCTCCTGCATGGGATGCCTGCCCTCTACCGATTGGGCCCCCGCATCTGGTGTTCACTGTAAATGAATGAATGAATGAATGAATAAATGCTAAACGGCATACCAGCACACTAATGGCTATATACAATACCATCAAAATGTCCACTGTAAATGAAACCAAAGCACTTAACTAGATTTGATCCTACATATCCAACTTAGATACGGGTGCACTCGTCAAACATTTATTGAAGGTGGCGCCATAATGGCAAAAGCAGGAACTGACTCCTATAGTAGGATAGTAGGTGTAAAAGACGTGTTAACACCGTGAGTCCTGTAATGTAACTGACTTTATTTAGAACTACTAGTCATGACGTCGTCCGGTATTATGCTGGGGGCGTTCGTACAACTACATACATTACATCTTCCCCTTTTAACGATATATACCGATATTTTATTATCAACCAATAACGTTTTTGGTGCACGGCTATTTGGTGGATTCAATGGTAGATAATGATATATTTTTCATATTTAAATTCATTAATACCTTTTTATTACAGTTGCCTATTATATATTAAATAACATCCAGATCAATGGGTTATAATTGTTTCATATTAATATTCGTATTAATGCTACATCTTTCCTTTTTTTCTTCTTTTTTCTTTAAAAGAAATCAGAATTGTCAATAAATGTTGTGTAATGAGTGTACTTTAAAGTCAAACACTATTTATATTTTCAATGAACTTAACAATTAATGATAACATTTCGTATATAACATGAGACTATCACAATATTCAATATTGTATTTTATGAACAACATTTCCTAAATTGTTCAAATTAACTTGTCATGCTTAATTATAACACTTGTATCAGTGAACATTTTGTTGTTGTTTATATATCTTTTGTTTATAAAAGTATTGAATCGATATTTAATTGATAACATCTTTGACATGTAAGACAATTTTAAAGCGTTTATCAAAACAAACATGATGCATACTCAGTTAGATTCATGTGTCGTTTCTTATGTGTGCATGTGTTGTGTCCATTCTATTTTTGACCTTAACTATGTGACGTTCTTATTGTACTGCTTTTCTAGCATGTCACTTGCTTAATTATCACACTTGCATCAGTGAACATTAATAAAATAAGTATTGTGTCAATAGTCATTTGATACAATCTATGACATGTAAGACAACTTAAATCATTTATACCAACACACAAAATGTATACTCAGTTAGATTCATGTGTCGTTTCTTATGGTTGCATGTGTTGTGTCCATTCTTTATGTGACCTTAAGGATATGTTATTCTTAACTGCTTTTCTAGCATGTCACTTGCTTAATTATTACAATTGCATCAGTGAACATTAACAAAAATAACAGTATTGAGTCAATAGTTATTTGATAACATCTATGACATGTAAGACAACTTAAATCATTTATACAAACACACAAAATGTATACTCAGTTATCTTTATGTGTCATTTCTTATGTGTGAATGTGTTCTGTAAATTCTTTGTTTGACATTAAATGTGTGACGTTATTGTTGTACTGCTATTCTAGCATCACACTTGATTAACTGTCAAATGTCTTGTTCTAAAATTACAATAGATATATTGCATCACTGTTTTTTAGATCTGCATCACTTATTTAATGTACATGCGCTGCAAGCATGGTTTTCGCTAGACTCAGCTAGCTTGTTAATGTCATTTCTTAATATGAGCGTTTGTTGTGGAAACTCTTTGCTTCACAGTAACTGTGTGACGTCATCATTGTACTGCTACTTTGTAGCATTCACTGATCTGAACTACGTTCTTTCATGACGTGGCCTTGCGGCGTCCTGGGGGTGTTCGGACATCAGCATACCTATATTTTCATGTCGATGTTAATGATATAATTATATATTTTAAATAATTGTTTCTTTACCTTGTATTGTCTCATATTCCATCTTATGGCAATTCACATCTCATGATAAGTCACATTTAATGTTTTTCACATGCCTCAAGTGGCCTGGCATCCAGTGCTTTCTTCCCAGCGCTCCGTGTTTACTTCTCGAGGAATCTTGTTGCCTTGCCTGTTGCTTAGCTTGCCTGACGTCCTGCGCATCCTCATTCTCGCTGTTTTCATTGCAGCCATTCGTCTCTGTCAACGATCTGTGCATCCATGCTTGCTTCTAGGCATCCGTGCATCCATGTCTGTTCCTCTATGCAGCTGTGCATCTGTCTGCCATCTTCTCAGGCATCTGTGCATTGCATTGTCTTTTCTGCACTATAAGCAATGTTGTGACATCCTGCGGGTCTTCATTCCGGCTGTTTTCAGTACAGCCGTTCGTTTCTGCCGACGATCTGTACATCCGTGCTTCTTTGCATCCGTGTAGCCGTGTCTGTGCCTCTAGGCATCCGTGCATCGGTGTGCCATCTTTCCAGGCATCTGTGCATTATCTTGTCACTTGTCACATTAAAGTCTGTGCTACTTCTGTTGGTGCCCGGGGAGTGGCTGCCTGGTGTGCTGCAGCTACTTCAACTTGAAGTTCAAATACTTGTTACTTTCTCTGTGACCAGGGTGTTGACCCTGGTACAATGAACTTGTAATTCATGTTGGTTGGTGCCCGGGGTACTGATGCCCGGTATCCACCAGAAGCAATGGGCTTGAAAGCACAATTGCCTCCACATCTGACACCATGTAAAAGACGTGTTAACACCGTGAGTCCTGTAATGTAACTGACTTTATTTAGAATCACTAGTCATGACGTCGTCCGGTATTATGCTGGGGGCATTCGTACAACTACATATATGACAGTAGGTAATAACTATTACATGTACAGTCTACTCTGTCAATAACGGCCTCTGTCAATAACGGCAAAATGTGCTGGTCCCATCACGGCACCCCTTTAATTTAATAGCTTTACCTCTGTGTATAACGGAAAACTGTCTTATGCGGACAACATGCTGTTTTTCACCTATTTGATCAATATTCTCTGTCAATAACGACGTGCTGTAGGTACAACCTCTCCTGTCGCCACCTCTGGTTGCCACCTCTGGAGGTGGTGAGCCTATGTCGCCACCTCTTGTCGCCACCTCAAGTCTAAGTATAAAATTATAGTATAAAAGTATAAAAGAAAAGCATTGGTTTCAACCCATTCCATCAGTCAGTTTCTGCCTATAACGGATCTCTCTCTATAATAACATCTTACTCCAGTCCCATAGGTGTCCGGTATAGACAGAGTAGACTGTATATAGAAGAGAACTAATCAGTTGTAGTGTCCTTGTTTATATTCCTATAATAGAATATAGAGTGCATACATACATGACTGTCTATCTATCATACTTGTGATTGGCTTTATATAAATAGTATGCGTCGTTATGTGAGTATAACACACACACTGCTTGCGTTTGGGGATATCATAAGACGGCCACTACAACGCTCCTGTACCCTAGAGGTCACGTGAGTGCACCAACGGGTGTCACGTGACAAAGTGCCCGAAGCAAACAAGAATGATCTTATTATCACAAGAATAATTGAGTAATATGGGTTTTGCATCCTAGGAGCAGTTGATGTCACATCACGAGGGGCACCTATTGGGGTTATACGTAATAGGAGCAGTTGATGTCACATCGCAAGGGGCACCTACTTGTGCCAGTGCATAGTCAATGTGACGTTATAGTGCTGCCATATTGGGATGCAGTTCCGTCGGCACCATGACACACTTTGTGAATAGGTTGGTTGTGTGAATAGGTTGGTTGGTTGTTGGAGTTTTAGGTTCTGGCAACATCTAAGGTCATCCACCAGTAGTAATGTTGAGTACTTAGCAAGCTAGCGACAAACTCTCTGGATTGACACGGTTGGGGATCGAACGCACGATCTTCTGCACGGAAGCCGGCGCCCTAGTTAGTCGACCATTATTTCCGGTTCATCCTAAGAGCTGCCAGGCAATGGAATATGCCAAATAAAATCAGCATTTAATTGTATTGCTAGAAACAGGTTATTGTTATCATTCAGAACATTAATAAAGAATTCCCACATTATATTTTATAATACACTGAAAGCACCAAGAAGATCTGAAGAGAGATAAAGAAATATAAGGACTGGGGATTCTGAAATTAAAATCTTGATGGTGAAAAAAAAAGAGTGAAACTCAAACCGTTTGGATTATGCAATGTTTAAACCATAATGGATAATGATATTAACAATCGATGCAGCTTCTCAACCCTATCCGCCACCAGGGTGCACTGAAGCATGACGCTGACACCAATCTGCCCACGTTCCTTCAATACCTGAGCGGTTGGCAGTGAAATACAAAATTAAATTAATTAAAGTCCAAACAATCCACTTTGTGTGTGTGGTGTGTTTGCACGGATGCTTTATTGTAATAATTAATTCACAAAATCCTGCATTTAAAGAAGATGGGGAAACTACTTCAGTACTTGGCTCATGGTTAGTTCGTGTTTGAGTAAGAAATAACGTCGGAGCCATCTTTATGGCCGGTGCACACCTACCGTTTACGACTCGACCTGACCCGCTTAAAACTGAAAACGGGCCGATTCGTTTTTCGAATCGCGAATCGCAATCGTAAACGGCCGCCTTTAGCACTAAAAACTTAGTTTTATGCGTGAATCGCAATCGCTAGGTGTGCGCGGGGGGCGCACACCTAGCGATTTTTGTGCGCGAAACGGGAGGTGTGCGCGCACAAACGGTAGGTGTGTACCGGCCATTAGCATAGCATCGCGTCAGTATGAAATTACACCATAGCGATATTTTGCATAGTATAGTTTCAGTAAGAAATGACACTATAGCGATCCTTTGTATAGCATTGATTCAGTAAGAAATGACACCATAACGATCTTTTGCATAGCATTGGTTCAGTAAGAAATGACACCATAGCGATCCTTAGAATAGCATTCTTTCAGTAAGAAAGGACACCATAGCTATCCTTAATATAGCATTCTTTCATTAAGAAATGACACAATAGCTATCCTTAGTATAGCATTCTTTCAGTAAGAAATGACACCATAGCGATCCTTTATATATAGCATTGCTTCAGTAAGAAATGACACCATATCGATCCTTAGTATCCCCTTCTTTCAGTAAGAAATGACACCATAGCGATCCTTAGTATAGCATTCTTTCAGTAAGAAATTATACCATAGCGATCCTTAGTATAGCATTCTTTCAGTAAGAAATGACATCATAGCGATCCTTAGTATAACATTCTTTCAGTAAGAAATGACACCATAGAGATCCTTGGTGTAGCAATGTTTCAGAAAGAACTACACCATAGCGATCCTTAGAATAGCATTAGTTCAGTAGGAAATGACACCATACCGATCCTTAGTATAGCACTCTTTCAGTAAGAAATGGCACCATAACAATCCTTGGTGTGGCATTGTTTCAGTAAAAAATGACACCATAGATATCCTCAGTATAGCGTTAGTTCAGTAAGAAATGACACCATAGTGCTCCTTAGTATAGCATTAGTTCAGTCAGAAATGACACCATAGCGATCCTGAGTATAGCACTCTCTCAGTAAGAAATGGCACCATAATGATCCTTGGTGCAGCATTTTATCAGTAAGAAATGACACCGTATATATCCTTAGTGTAGCGTTATTTCAATAAGAAATGACACCATAGCGATCCTTAGCAAAGCACTGTTTCAGGAAGAAATGACACCATAACGATCCTTGGTGTGGCATTCTTTCAGTAAGAAATGACACCATAGCGATCCTTAAAATAGCATTACACTGAAACGAAGTTTCTGCACATGGCCGGAATTGCTGTAGTCATAGAGGCATGCGTAAAGGATTAGGGGAGATGTAGAAAGACTTTTCCGTGGAGCATGCGCAGTTTCTTGCCACTGTCAGCAGAGAGTGGATTGGTGGTGGAAATCCTCTATAAGCTGATAAGACCTTTTCCACAGAGAGCTGCTACCTATAGCATTAAGCAGTTCTCCCGTATCCATGTGCTGTTCCCATTACGCATGCTGGCTGGTCAACATGGATAATTTACGAACGCGTCCAGCCGCCCTACTTTTCTTACACTGCACTACTTTTCTTACACCACACTACTTTTCTTACACCGCACTACTTTTCTTACACCGCACTACTTTTCTTACACCACACTACTTTTCTTACACCACACTACTTTTCTTACACTGCACTACTTTTCTTACACCGCACTACTTGTCTTACACCGCACTACTTTTCTTACACCACACTACTTTTCTTACACCGCACTACTTTTCTTACACCGAACTACTTTTCTTACACCGCACTACTTTTCTTACACCACACTACTTTTCTTACACCGCACTACCTTTCTTACATCGCACTACTTTCCTTACACCGCACTACTTTCCTAACACTCCTTTCTACTTCCCTCCCCGCACTTTCCCGCTTGCAGCCTTCCGTACCAGTCGTTTCATCCTTCTCTGTCGTTGATACCACACTTCACACAGTTTGTTCAAGTGGGTGAACATTGAAATGCCGCCAAGGAAGGAATAAAGGGGTAGGCCTACACTTAGTGTGCAAGAGAGTTCAGTAATAATTCGGAGACCTGTATGGAGAAGCGGGAGAGTGACACGAGGGCTGGCTAGGTTGGGAACGCCGCCAGTCCCGGTGTGGCGTTTTCAGCCGTGGGCCGTGTTCAGCCATGTGCATAGACTCAAACTCAAGGCATTGTCAATGGTCGTGAGCAATCTTCATACAGAAAATACAGAAAAAGTGAAATATCTCTAAAACCACACCACCTATTAACAAATCACTTGGTACACATATAAAAAACATCTTTAATAAAAAGATTATATTGTGGCGGCCTAGGTAGGGCCCAGTATTGAATCAGGCTGAGGCAGGGGTTCCCCCAGGTACTCTTATAGGCACGAGTCTGCTGTGCCTAGAAGACTCTTAGGTGCATGAGTGCCCCGTGTGATAAAGAGCAGTTAGCCCAATACCCCTGGGTAGACCAAGGGGGGCTAGGTAGCTGGACTTCTAGAGAATGGACAACATGTCCACACAACCTATAAACTAGGAATTAGACTCATCCTTCCCAGCCCTGGAGCGAACTACACCCAGGACTACAGATGAGGCACAACAATATTACATTCATAAGGTTAGTGTTCTTGATTTCTATTAATTTTGAATAAAACTAATGTTGTGCACTGCGCGTACCATCAAACTCAAGCCATTGTCAATGGTGGTGAGCAATCTTCATACAGAAAATCCAGGAAAAGTGAAATATCTCTAAAACCACACCACCTAGAAACAAATCGCTTGGTACACATACTGATTTGCACTGTTTGATTACCGATATGACACTGTTATGTTCTGACATGTTACAAATTGATTGACCTATTTTCACGATACGATACACGATACCCATACTGATCTCCAGATACTTGATGCTCGGCCTGCCTGCAGGCTATGTTCTGCAATGAATTTGTGAAACTCATTACTCTTTTCTGCACTCTGTACCCGCGAGAAAATTACCGTGTCTGTCTGTTCCTGAGTGGGGCTTGAGGGCTACGTAGGTATCTAATAAAAACACTTTTTACCTCCACCTCACTTACTGCCCTCTGTTTGCGAATAATGGAAAAGCAATGGGTGAAGAGTTGTACCTCTGGAGGAGATAACAACCTTCCCATAACACCCCGCGCTGCACCCCATTGCCAGGGAGACGTCCGGGTCCCCGGGCCATTCATCACGCTGGTCCCCGTCTGCAGGAGACGCCTGCAGTGGGCGCTGGCAAAAAAGGCGCGGGAAGAAAGGGCGGGAGAAGTCGGTGGAAAGACCGGACGGCCGGGCGAAGCGGGGCGGGGCGGGGAGGGGGCGGGCTGGGCGGGGCGGGGCGTGGCGGGGCGAGAAAGAGTTAGTGCGGCAGACAAGAATGTGTGAATATTAAAGTTGCATGGTCCGCCGGCATTTGAATTTGTTAGGTATATTTGAGATAAATAGCTCAGATTGACCATTATATCCTAATATTAATTAGCCCTGAGTAACTTTGATGAAAAATGGCTAGTTGTGAGCTGAAAGGACCCAGAATAATTTCGACAAAAGTCCTGTGGCTATGACCCAGATAGTCATCTCACTGTGACCATGTGATCTGAGATGACCTACTAATCCTGGAATCTGACGGCTGTAGGTAGGTATTTCTGTTTGGGGTCTGAACATTCTGGGAATGGATCAGTGCCATAGGTCTGTGGCACTAGAGTTTTTACCTAAATATTATTCTTTAGAAAGGTTAATTTGATTTCTATCTATCGAATTGACCAAGTAGCATCAAATGTCCAACATCACATATACATTGGTATATGATTGACATCGTCCCAATGGCAGAAATTTCAAAGCATCATACTATCCAACCACCCACCAAAGTGCACAAATATATATTTGGGCATACGCTGTATTAATGCTATCTTAAAGTCGCATTGTCCGATGGTTTTGAGTTTCTAACATTTTCTAAGATAAATGTATTAGGTCAGACTCCTAATCTGAAGGTAGGTGGTTCGATTCCCCATGCCCCCATCTCTGCCAATTTGGATTTCCACTACTGTGTATAACTCACAGTGTCATCAAAGGCCAGTTGCTCTCATACCATGCCTAGGTGGTGTGGGAGGTTAAAAATCCCTTGGGTCGGTAAAAGTGTTGGCTCGGGCTTTCTTTCGACAAACTGTCTAATGGTGAAAACAAGTCTATTCAGACTTTTCTATGATAGGCAGAATAAATCTTCAAGAAAAGAAAAAAAAGAAAAAAAGAAAAAGGTTGATCGCTATAAGCGACCTTGAAGTAACTTGGCTTTTATCGGACTAGGCAACTTTAAGATCGGGTGTGGTGGCCTAATCGGTAAGAGTGCAGAGTTCGAATATCAGCATAGTCAAACCAGTGACTTACAAAATTGATACTTGTCATTACCTAGCCTGGTGCTCAGTATTACTAGGCAAGGAGTGGTTATGGCCCTGTCACACTACAACGTTTACCCCGGCGCGCCGGCAATTCGCAAAATATTTGCAACCCGTTGAGAAATGTCAAACTTTTCGGCATGTTGCGGGGTAGTTGGACAGGCGGCAGCGTGTTGGTAGCGTGATCATAGTGTGTTATTAGCGCGCGGCCAACGGGCTTCGACGCGCGGCGGAACAAAGTGTCAACGTCCTGCCAGCGGGTTCCCAGCATGCCATCAGCGTGTTATCGGCGCATTGTCGGCGCTCCGACGGCGCGCCGACGGCGTGGGAGTAGCGCGTTGGTGTCATGTTAGTAGCGTGTAGTACATACCCGCCAGCAACACGTTAGGACGCACCTGCAGCGTGTCCACACCCACTGCCAACGCGTCAAGGCGCGCCGGCAATGCACCGAGAAACCCTGAAGCAACGCCAATAGCGCGCCCACTACCCGTCGATGGCACGTTACGGACGCGCTGACGGAACGGTCGCATTTTTGTGAAAAAAATGCCAACGTTAAGTGACGTTGCTCAACGCAATGCCAGCGTTCCGCCGGCGCGCTGACAACGGGTTTCGACGTGTTGCAAACGCGTCCCTAACGAGCCCTTCCACCCGTTGGAGCGCGTCGCTGCGCGCCGACAGTTTTGTGCAAGCACAAAACGATCGGCGTGCCCCAATGCGCACCGACGGCCACCGACGTGTTGATTCACACGTTGCTATCCCTCAACGTGTACCGACGCGCCGGTAACGCGCCGGTAACGTACCGGACGTGTACCGACGTTTCGCCCAAGAAACCAACACGTCGGCGCGCGTCGACCCGCGTTGGTGAGAAACGTCGTAGTGTGACAGGGCCTTTAGCTCAGTGTCATGGCCCTGTCACACTACGACGCTTCTCTCGGCGACCCGTCAGCGTTGAAAGTACTATTTTGCGCGTCGAGAAACGTCAAACTTTTCGGCGGTTTGGGGGAAAAGATCGGAGTCAGCGCGGCGCGTTATGCGCGCGCGGCCAACGTGTGTCAATGCGCTGGGGAAAAAAAAAAAAAGTTTGGCGCGACGTCTTCATTTAACCTTAAATGTTGCTAGGGCGTCAAACAAAAACGGCCCAGTTTGCCGCAACGTCTGAGCAACGACCCTCCCGCGCGCGCGCCGTCTTCCTAGCGTTCCCATAACGTTATGCCGGCGCGTCCAACGCAGCGCGACGCGTGCCTAACGTCCTTACCCATATATTTGCGCGTGCTGGCGGTCGTTGGGTTGTTTTTGACAGGTTCAAAACATTCAGCGACCAATAACGCGCGCCGACTTTCGCCGCCGACCGTCAACGTCAAAGAAAGTGTACCGACGTGTACCGACGCGCCCATAACGTGCCACCAGCGCTTCTCGATATTTCACCAATATCGCCCAAAAACACCACACGTTGACGGGTCGTCGGCGAGAAGCGTCGTAGTGTGACAGCCCCATTAGGATAATATGACTAGGTGGGAAAACAGATCATGGTGTCGGCGGTCTGGTTTCCCAGTGGGGAAGCACTATAAAGTCGTCAGGAGTGCACACTATCACAAGTCTGCCTATATGTCAGTAGTAATAAAAGAAATCGTATTAAGAAAAGTAGTTTTTATATTCACATAATCTAATATGTAATACATATATATGAGCCTGTCTCAAAAGGTGATAACTCTTCTTTTTTTTTGGTCCATTGCAACGATTCACACAAAACCGCACAGAAACGGTTACACTGAAAACACAAGGACATTTGCTTCAAATCAATATGTATTCTATTGTGATTATGAAACACCATGTAAAAAACAAATCAGTTTATCATGTGCAAATGCAAAAGCAGATAGTATGTTGATCGTTACAATGGATACATTTTTGTCCAATATTGCTTAGCGCCTTTTGAGACAGTCTCATATGTGAAGTATGCAATTTATTAATATAATGCGAACACAGATAACAAACGTAATCATATATTTACCCATGTTGTTTTATTTTGTTTAATTTCGCACATTGTGCTGTTCTGATTGTTGCCACCACCGACTCCGGAAATGCTCAGTGGCAGGAAGGTGGTCGGTGACCTATTAATGCAATGGCCTCAGCTCACATGAAACCAGGCATGCTGGGACTCTCTATATGCACATAATTAGTTACAGCGACAGCCTCAATCGGCTGGTACCTACCCACCAGTGCTTTATAGAGCATCTCACTCCCCTCCCGCCCCCACCCCACCGCTTGCACCACCAGGAGTAGGTTAACTATCCCTCCTCCCACCGTCCTTCACACCCTCACCCGTCCCCACCCCCACCTCTTCCACCCCACCTCAGTGTGTTAATTACCCCCTCGACACAGAACCCTGGAGTAACAAACAAGCTCCCCTTGCCCCTACCCGGCTCCTCCCACCACCACTGGGTGTTAACAAAGACCCTATATACACTAAGATGCCTCACTCCCTATCTCTCCCATGGTAATGTAAATTTCGCAGTGCCACCTTGTGGTGGGTTTGATCAGCCCAGCTGCTGCTTGGTGTTTCACATGTAAACACATACAATTATATTATACATGAGATAGGTAAGTATGAATACATATCAATATGAAATTGCTATGATCAAATACACATACATCATCATCAGCATCATCAGCATCATCGCCATCATCACACATCTTTCACATTCATATATACATTTATACATATAGCATAGCACCTGTTTAACCAAGAGAACAGCCAGCGCCCCAAGTGGTGGGTTTGATCATTTTGATTATGGCCCTGTCACACTATGACGTAATGACGTCAGTGTAGGCACAATGTGAAAATAATTATATTACATCGAAAATCTCAGCGTAATATGCAAATTCGGGACGTCAATGCCGCGTAGTTGACGTGAGCGTAATGTCGGTATAGCATCATGCCAACGCGAGAGGTCAAAGGAATTATTTTTTATGTAAACGTGAGGCTTGCGAAACCCCAGCACACGACGTCAGCCTAGCGTGACAGTAGCATCCGCTTAGCATCGCTTAATGTTGTCACGTCACATTTAACGTTGTCACATCATGCTTAACATTATCACATCACGCTTAACATTGTCACATCCGACACAACCGTTTTCTCCAACGTGAGTCAATGTCGACCAACCGAGAGGCTGGCCTCAGTCCAATGTTGCCGGCGTGAGCCGCAAATTCCTCCTCCCTGTGCGCCACTACGACGTAACGCCCCATTGATCTAACATAGCCGATGCATCCCTCCCACATGTCTAATCTTGGCGTAATGTGAGTGTGACGTCACCTGAACGTCAGCGCATCACGTCGAAAGTTTTGGACATGTTGAAAACCTTGACGCGTGCCGACGTAACACGACGTAGCTCGACGTCAGTCTAACATCATTCTAATGTCATCATAACGTAACCCAACGTACCTCAATGTAATGATGAAAAGTCACCTACGCCAGACTTACGATGGCTCTTACATCATAGTGTGACAGCCCTTTTACACATTACAGGCTGAGTGAGCCTATTAATAGTATTATAGGGTCTTTGGTGTTAATTATCCCTCACCCTCAAAACCCTGCAGTTGGTTGGTTGATTGTTGGAGTTTGACATCCTGGCAACATCTAATGTCATATCAGGATGGGTACCGACTTGTGACAGTGCGCACTCATGGTGACTTTATAGTACTGCCCAACTGAGAAATCAGGCTGCCGGCACCATGACCCGATATTCCACTCAGTCACATTATCCTGACACTGAGCTAACCAGTCCTTCACCTATCCTATTAATGCCGAGCATCTGGCTAGGAAGCAACAAGTATACATTTGATAAGTCATTGATTAGACTTGACCGGGATCCCGAACTCCCGATCTCCCACACGCGAGGTCCATGCTCTGTCGATTCGACCACTGCGCCTGGTGATAGTCATGGAAAGCTATGGGGGAAGATGCTATTGAAACTGGATACTTTGTATGCAGGAAGCTTGACTTGGCATACAGGAATAAGTTAAATAAGGTGCATGTCCATGAATCTGGCATGTACAGAGCTGAATTCTCACAAAACAGCTATTTCTTCAGATGAGGCTTAAATGCTTTGGCTTTCCCTTAAATGCTTTGGCTTTCCCTTTCACCCACACCCACACACACCTGCTACACACACACGCACAATCACCACCCCAGCCTCCATCCCATTCACTCTGTCTCACACGGCTGAGGGTTCAAGCCCCGGCTGAGTCAAATCGATGACTTAATTACAGCACGGGATGGCCAAATTGATGAGAGCGGCTGGTTGGTTAGTTTCATGTGTGGGAGGTTGTGGGTTTGAACCCTGACAGAGTCAAACCAATTAGTTGCAAAAGTGTATTATTCTTGTCACTTTCTAGCCTGGCGCTCAGCATTAATAGGATAGGACAAGGACTGTTTTTCTCAATACAAGGATAATGGAGCCTAATTTCCCAGTGGGGCAGCACTATAAAATCGACATGAGTGTGCACTGTCACAAGTCAGTATCCCTCCTGATATGACCTAAGATGACTATGATGTAAAACTCCAACAACCAGTCATGCGATGAAGCTTCATCTCAGCTGATATTGACCACATTGACATCACCATACCATTATTTCCTACAGATAACCCACCCAAAAACACCTATCACACACACTTATATAATACACACACTTAAAGCTGCATAGTCTGATGAAATATCAAATTTTCAAAACCAAACCAATTATCTAGATTTGATTTTACATATCTAACTTAGATACTGATGCACTTAATAAGCATTTGTTTCTGCATAGAAGGCAATACTGAGTCAATTTAACAGAACCTGTTACTGCAGAAGTCTAAAGTGTCAGAGTTTTGGCAAGCTTGCCAAAACTAATTTTCCATGTTTGCACTCAAAATATCTCATAATTTACCATTTAAAATAAAAGTAACTTTGAACTAATGTAAAGTAAATACTAGTGATCGATCTAATATAATTTACCTCAGAAAAAATACAGAAATTCAAAACCATCGGACTATGCAACTTTAACTTGAGGTAAAATTGTATACCTTTTCCACCTAACCTGGTGCTCGGCAGTACTAGGAATAGTCGGATAGGGCAAGGAGCAGTGGAATGAGGCAACCCAATTCTCCACGATTGAAATTTCTCCTTTTCAATCAATGAATGTAAGAAACAATTTAATAAACAATAATGTATAAGAATGTGTCTTTTAGTAGAATTAGCGTATTTTATCACGTATTGTTTCATTATGAATGCTCAACTAGACGGGATGGCTGAATGAGTTGAGTGTCCATCTCCAGTTTTGGTAGATCATGGGATTCGAACCCTGGACGAGTCAAACCAATGACTTTAAAAAATGTATACTTGTCACTTCGCGGCCAAGCGCTCAGCATTATTAGGATAGGGCAAGGACTGGTTGGCTCAGGATGATATGACAGTGGGATATCAGGTCATGGTGCTGGCAGTCTGGTCTCCTAGTGGGGCAGCACTATGAAGTCACCATGAGTGTGCACTGTCACAAGTCAACACCCGTCCTGATATGACCTTAGGTGTTGCCAGGACATAAACCCCCAACAACCAACTAACCAATCATGAATGCTTATTGGTTTTGTGTTTGTAAGTGGCGCCCCTATGCGGGCAGTTTGGTCATTAAGAATGCATGAGAATGGATGGCTTTAGCGGCAGCGGTATGTTGGTGACTGTGCACATCATTAACCTTCTGGTTCCTGGTGTGCGGCTGGTGCCTACCATAGATAATACAAAGAGCAGGCCTTATGCAGAGTAACCAGCGGAATTTGAATAATGAAGATAGGAGTGTATACAGATTACCATGAATATACTGGCACCAGAACACACGTGTTCTGCATTGGGCTGCGTAAGGACTATGCAAGCATATTTGTGTATGAAAGCAGAGCATTTAGCTGCTGGACTAGTTCTTTTAGGTGCCACTCCTCGCAGGTGGCGTTCTCTGTAGAATGTGGCTTCTCATTTACATATATATACACATTTCCTGTTCTATTCAGTGCACCGGACATGGTGGCCGGATCGGTAAGCGTGCAGGCTTCCTGTGCAGACGGTCTCGCATTTGAATCTCAGCCGAGTCAAACCGTGGTCCGTGGCGATCCGGGGTGATCCGTGGCTGGTCCGTGGCTGGTCAGGTCTCGTTCGGGCTCCGCCCCGGATGTTTTAAAATATTTAAAACATCCGGGGCGGTCCGGGGCATTTTGCGATCCAGGCTCGATCCGGCATCGTCCGGGATGATCCGGTGGTGGTCCGGGTAGTCCGGGGGTGCTCCGGGGGTAGTCCGTGTACCGTCCGGGGCCAAGGTTTAACCCGGATCAGCCCCGGACCAGCCCTGACATAGCCATGGACAACTCCCGGACTGCCCGGATAAGACCCGGACAAACTGGATCAGTACGGATTAGCCACGGAGCAAGTCCACTTCAAGTCCAGGAGTACTCTGTGGCTAGGTCCGGGGCTCGTCCGGGAAGGTGTGACTGCGAGGCAAAACACGATGAAAACAGTCATTTTATCCGGGGCGGTCCGGGACAGTCCGGTCGATTGGTCCGGGGGTGGTCCGGCTTAAAATCCGGTAGTTGTGACTGGGGCTTTACCAAATTTATACTTGTCGCTACCTAGCCTGGCGCTTGGCATTAATAGGATAGGACAAGGACTGGTCAGCTCAATATCAGGTTAATGTGACTGAGTGGGATATCTGGCCATGCCAGCAGCCTGGTTTGCCAGTGGAGCAGATCTATAAAGTTGACATGTGTTTACTGTCAGAAGTCGGTATGAGTTCTGATATGACCTGAGAAATTGTTAGGATGTAAAACAACAACAACAAAAACAACAATGCTCTCAGTGCTAAACACTTCATTTAGCTTCTATTACCATTCTGCTTGTTTGACGCTGGTAATCCCAGTCAAACTAAGAATCACGCACTTTATTGACTGTATTGCTATATTGTAGAGGCACTTGATCGAAGACCATACTTTTTCTCTGGTCAAAGGTAATTTTGCTAGTGGTGCTTATCGGGGCTCTCCCTCTCCCTCTAAAGGCCCTGTCACATACACATTAGTTGAACGTAGTTGAACGTACCGGCATCCATACTTCTCCATCATACTAACTTGGTAATAACGTGGGTGGGCCGTGAGTTCCAATTTAATCTTCGGACATGTTTAAAAGAGTGCTGTGTTAGATGCTAATGTACTGTGGCAAAGTCTCTGTACTCTTAATGTACTCTAGCATACTCTAGCATACTCTAGCATACTCTAGCATACTCTAGCATACTCTAGCATACACTAGCATACTCTAGCATACTTTAGTGTACTTGGACATAGTTGAACATAGTTGACTGTAGTTGACCATAGTGGAGGCTAACATACATTGAACGTAGTTGAACGTACTGGCATCTGTCCCGTAACGTATTTATCCATACCAAAACCTGTCATACATTAAGGTTTTTCACTGTAGTTTAACATAACTACACCATGTTTGAGCCACGTTAATCTATCATATGTTCAACTACGTTCAACTACGTTCACTAACGTGTATATGGCCAGGGCTTATCCCTCTATCCATACGCCCACTCTCCAACAAACTCGATTGTTCTTTCGCTACTCCACTCTCTACCCACATCCAATATCATACTCTATTTTACTTCCCCGCCTCCACTCTCAACACACATCTCCTAGCAGTAGCACACTCTCTTTTACGTCCCTTCCTCCACTCTCCACAAACATCCCCAATCACGTCCACTCCTCCACTCTCCCGCCTTCTCCAATCACACTCTATTTTACTTCCCATCCAAATATACCCCCCCCCCCACATCGCCCCCCCCCAACTATCCCAACGTCCACTTCCACCCTCGCACCTCCACCCCCTCCCCCCTCCCCTCCACCCCTCATTCCCCATCAACCCTTGCTCCACCCACACCTACCCCAATAATAGATCCATGCCCCCTTCTACCCCTTCCATCCCCACCCGTCCCTTCCCCCCTCCACCCCCCATTCCCCACCAACTCTTGCTCCACCCACACCTACCCCAATACACCCTTACCCTCTTCCCCCACTCCACCCCTTCCATCCACAACTCCTCCCTTCTCCCATTCTCCCCTTCACTCTCCACACCAACACATCCTTGCCGTCCTCCCCACTTCACTCTCTCCATCCACCACCCCTCCCTCCCCTCCCTCTTCCTCCAGCAACCCTGATACCCACACTTCCACATACTCCCAGCCTCTCCTCCTTCCCGCCACTCCATGCCCCCCATCCAGCCCCCCCCCCCATCGTCCTCTACCAGCTCCAGCTCCACCCACACCTACCCCAATACCTCCGTACCTCCCCCCCCCCCGACCCCCACGCCCACCCCACTTCTTGCTCCAGCCTCCCATCCCCACCACCTCCTCCTCCAGCCCCTCCCCCGCCACCATGTCAACACTTTATCATTCAGTAGTCTCAAGCCTGTCTAAATCTGATCAATGCTTAGAGTGCACAGAGAACAGGTCCATCGATGATTGCGTCTATAATTTAATAACTCGTGAGTTCCCCCCCCCCCCACACTCCACCTGGCTGTTGGAGAAAGGGGTGGGAGGGGATTGAGGTCAGGGGTCAGGGGCCGGAGGATCCGCTGGTGGGGATGAAGGTAGAGGTTATGGTTAGGTCGCTGGAGGAAGCTACCAAAATGGCAGGGTGTTTAAAGTCGCATGGTTTTGAGTTTCTGTCATTTTCTGAGATAATTATAGTAGGTTGATCGTTATAATCTATATATCTTACTTTAGTTTGAAGTAATTTTTATTTTAAATGGCTAACTTTGGAGATATTTTAAATGAAAACATGGCAAATTAATTTAGGCAAAATTCTGACAACATATGTTTCTACTTCACACTTAAATTTACTATATAAACCACCTAAAAAGAATTATGTAGAAACCTAAATACTTGTCACACTTACCGTCGGAAAACCAGTTTTGCGGAACTGACAAAATATATACAAATAAGAATAGACGAGATCACCGTTCCGACTGCGCATGCATTGAAAACGGCGCTGGCAGCAAAGCAAAGGCATACCACCATTGACTTTGCTGATACGTGTAGGGCAAAACTTCAATTTTATTCAAATTTGTCTAAATCTAAATGCACATGACATAAGATGTGCATATTATATTGATGTAAATGCAATGCTGGATAAAAGATTAATATCTTAATTTATTATATATATTTTTTAGGTTGGTAGTCTATGTTTCAAACAAGAGCAGAGATGAGCTGAAACTAGCACATTTCATAGCTGCACCCAGTCTATTAGCATGTGCTATGTGCTTCTCACCGGTTTGTTTTTCTTCCACACATCCCACAATGCACCGCGCCTGCTGGAATGGCGATGTAGTCTATTAATTTGCAAAAAAAAATACAAAAACACCCAACAAAAAACAGATTCTATCAAATTGACTTAGTATCCTATTAGTTCTATGCAGCAACACATATTTAATAAGCGCACCAGTATCTAAATAGGATAGTGTAGGATCAAACTTATGCCAGTCTTTTGATTATGAAAATGTGATGCTTTCATCGGACTATGCAGCTTGAACACCCTGAATATAGGGCTTAGTTTGTTTGTTTGTGGTTGGTTTACATCCTAGCTACATCTAAGGTCATATCAGGATGGTTACCAGCGGCACTCTCTCAGGGAGCAAATAGAGGTTTCACACCAGCAAGAACATGTCCAGGCAGGCGCAAAACTATTTGTCCCTGTAGTGGCTGGTCGGGAGATGTTGGGAGTTCCATACATCAACCACCCTTGATGCTGCCACAGTGACATGGTTTTCTGTTTAGGGTTTGCTCCCTTAGCCTTCGGTTTTGTCAAGAACCTGTACCACAAGGCAGTGGTTTACAACTCTGCAGGGCAGGGGCATCAAACTCCCTGAGGTATTGCAATACCTGCATACCCGTACATCGTGGGAACCAAGGTCGAGTCAAACCAATGACTAAACAATTTTTACTTGTCGCTTCCTAGCCAGGCACTCAGCATTATTAGGTTAGGGTAGGGACTGGTTGGCTCAGTGTCAGGATAATGTGACTGAGTGGGATATCGGGTCATGGTTTTGGCATCCTGGTCTTCCAGTGTGGCAGCATTATAAATCCACCATGAGTGTGCACTGTCACAAATTGGTACCAGTCCTGATTTAACCTTAGATGTTGCCAGGATGTAAAACTCCAACAACAAACTAACCACATTTGCTATTAAACGCAATGCATGGACTAAAATATCGTATGTATCAGTTAGAGCATAGATCATTAGATGGCGAATTTATTACTTAAACTATGATATTGTTGTGTTTGACATTTAATTACGTCAATACATCGTTGAAAACAGAGGCTGCTCAATTCTGATCATTTGATACAGGTACTAGTAATTCAATTTGGCAATTTATTTTGAAACTTCGAAGGCTCTTTATCTTACCGTTTGCAAAGAGAAAGAGAAGAGTGGTTTTGCTCTGCGGTGGAGAAAAGGAGTTGTGTGGACTTGGGATAGGACAGAAGACAGGCGGCGCCACCTGCTCATTAAAGATTGAAAACAGGTGGCGCCACTGGCTCATTAAAAAAATCAAAATGTTACATGCGCGAATTTTTAATGGATCTGGCCGGATATCAACAGATATCAACGGATATGCAACGGATATGCAATGGACACAAACTGGACTTTGCCGGATATCAACAGACTTTGTTTGGTTTCTTTCCGTTTCCTCAATCCGGCGAGGTGTGACAGGGGCTTTAAAGAGCAGGTATAACTTTGCGTATGCAGGTATTGCAGGTATAGCAATACCTCAGGGAGTTTGACGCCCCTGCCTTGCAGAGTTGTAAACCACTGCCTTGTGGAACAGGTTCTTGACAGAACCGAAGGCTAAGGGAGCAAACCCTAAACAGAAAACCATGTCAGTGTGGCAGCATTAAGGGCGGTTGATGTATGGAACTCCCAACATCTCCCGACCAGCCACTGCAGGGACAAATAGCTTTGCGCCTGTCTTGACATGTTCTTGCCGGTGTGAAACCTCTATTTGCTCCCCGAGAGAGTGCCGCTGGTAACTTGCAAAAGCCAGCAGCACTTCAACACTTTTGCAGGCAGCTTTCATGAAAGGAGATCGGCAGTCAAGTAATGAAAGCAGTCTTTGTCGCATCGTGACCGACAGCATGATGATGATGATGATAACTTTGCGTAAATAACTTGACCACTCACAACCAGAAGACCAATGACATCCATATGAATAACATTATTATGCCCCCCCCCCACCAAACACCCCTTAAATATATAGCATTTGAGCAGATATTCACTTTTAAATATCTTCAATATTTACATAGCATGTTTGGTCACACCTTTCATTCGGTGGACTATTAATAATAAAATAAATCAACGGCTTTTTAATTTAAAAGAAAAGAAGAAAATTGGCAGTTCGACATAGTCAACCATAATGGTCAAGGAGGCGACTACATGACTACACCCCTATCACCTGCCCCCCCCCCCCCCCCCAGTTCCCTACCTCTCCCCCTAACCCCCTAACCCCCAAGGGGTGTGTACATTACGTATCCATGGAGATACCACCGATTGCCACTCGTCCGCGACCCGTACACTCAGGCTTAACACATCGGGGAAGGGTCTAAAGAAATGTTCAATTTTATTTTCATATGTGCTTCATTCAATTAAAAGGGAAGAAGAATCCTTTTGGTAAAGAGGAAAGAGTAAGTCATTAAATTAAGAGTGAATGTTATTAAATGTATTACTGCTAAGGTGACAAGAGTTGTGAACAGCTGAACCTCTCTATACATGCTTTTGGAGCGAGTTTGGTGTGGCAGGTGGCGCCACAAGGTGAGGCAGAAGGCCTGGTCAATCGATCACTGGAGGAGTGTCAGTTAACTGGTAGAGGAGGAGACAGTTCATAGATACAGAAAAACCATGGGCTCGAACCCTGATCGAGTCAAACCAATGACTTAAAAATCGATACTCGTTGCTTCCTAGCCAGGTGTTCGGCATTATTAGGAATAGGACAGGGCAAGGACTGGTTGGTTCAGTGTCAGGATAATGTGACTGAGTGGGATATCAGGTCATGGTGCTGGCGGCCTGGTCTACCAGTGGGACACCACTATAAAATCGCCATGAGTGTGCACTGTCACAAGTCGGTACCCATCCTGATATGGCCTTAGATATTTCCAGGATGTCAGAGTCCAACAACCAATAGATGAATAACATGTCAACTCCCAGTATCAATACAGCAAAGAACAGGACCTTAGATATTGCCAGGACGTAAAACTCCAACAGAAACTCAAACCCATCAGACTTATGCAGCTTCAAGTGAGGCCTCCTGCCGTGGTCGATTATTGCCTGCTCCATTCCCCTATCTCCATGCACTGCTTGCCGCCATTAACCATGGCAACGCGTGTCATAGCAACATGGGAGCCCTGGTTCTAATGACAGCCTCTGTATACTACTACACCCGAGCGCCGACCAACTCACGGCCTTAAAGAGCCACTGACACGAGACAATCCAATCTGCGCAACCCATCATTACCAGTGCCCGTTATTTGCACATTTTAATGTTTTAACGTCGGATAAAAAGCCCTACAAATATAATATTATTCTATGGACACAAGTCAAACAAATCATATACATTTTGGAGTGGACTATCTCTCTGGTTCTCTTTGCATAAGATAGTGTAGTAGTCTGCACTGACCTCTCAAGGAAGGAGCCGCATAGACAGGTAGGCGTGGGTAGTGTTGTGACATCAGTAAGCCTAGGTGGTGAAATGGTTAGCACACTGGCCCAGCATGTAAAGAGATGTGGGTTCAAGTCCCGTTCTAGGCGCAATATTTCTTATTTCCATCACCTCCCATGAAAATACCACTGATACCTGATACCACGCATTGTTTGCATGTATAACAATTCAGGTTTATTATGCGAACAGAATCATAGTCGTCGTGAATATAGCCTATGCTGGTGATACGGCGTAAGGAAACCACCAATCAATCGATCAATTGATCACTTGTGAACAGAACCTCTGGGTATTTCAGTGATTGCATGATGTGTTTTAGAATGTTCTGTGTCTTCAGTCTGGTGTGGTTTGAGCAACCTGGTCTGCAATTGGTCTGCGGGTAGGTAGGCATAGTCTATGCTGGTCGGCAGACAGCTGCCTGTCCCGCCACCGGCTGGTCTGGTTTGACCTGGATTTTGCAACTCAATAAAGATGCAGGATTTATTGTCAGCCACAGCTGATACGCACTCCATATATATGCATGGTATATATATATATATGCATGATATAGATATACATATATATATACATGGTATATATATATACCAGGTTTCTTTATTTCATTGCAAAATCCTGGTCAAACCGACCAGCCAGTGGCGGGACAGGTAGCTGCCTGCTGACCAGAGCAGACTATGCCTACCTACCCGCTGGCCAACTTCCCACCAGGTTGATCAAAACACACAAGACCCAGAACATTGTCGAATACATTATGTAATCACTAGAAGAGCAAAAGGACAATATATATATGATGCATAATGTATTATGTGAGTATAAAAATGCAGAAGGGAATTATTATATTATTACACTCCATAAGACCCAACACTGTACCGGTGGCGCCACCTTGGGCCCACCTCGCCTCCATTGGATATAATTAATCCTCCAGTGTGACTGCCACTGGTGAACATCCGTTGGAGGCAAGATAATTCGCTTCACTCGGACAAGAGAACAGGAGGAGAGATATAAATTTAAAAGTTTATTAAATAAGAAATATCAATCAGGACCTGTCGCAGGCTAAGTAAGTGGGCGACTGGGACCCAATGTTCAAGTGCCGGCAAGGGCAAAGGTGAACGTAGTCTGGAATTGTCATCAGTGTTCAAGTTAGTTTGTAGGTAGATCGATCAGCGCTCACCCAATAAAAGAGCGAGCACTGCTGGGGCCTCTTCCACAGGGAGGGTGGAGAGGTAGGATAGGAAGGCTCGAATCCTGGAGGTTCCTGGCTGGATGATGGCAGTAATCGAGAGCCTAGCAGCTTGGCAGGCCTGGGTGGCGTCTCTTCAGAGAATCTGGAGTGTGAGCGGTGCAAGATGCCGTAGAGCATCTCGGGGGGCGGCTCAAAGTGGGGAGGAGGGAGGCGGGGTCATGAGGGTTAAGGGGAACTCAAGCTATGTAACGCTTCCAGGCTCTTACCGGGCAGCAAGAGGAAGCTGGGATTCTGGGGAGGCGGAATGTAATAGGCAGGCTGTGGGAGTACGGGTTTTCGTTGAGCGGATCTTCACATAGAGGGCTGATGACGAGATGCGTATGTCTTTAAATCTGAGGAGATGGGGAGAGAGCGGGGAAGAGGAAACCAAATGGCTCTGCCACAAGAGTGTCATGTACCCAATAATTAATGAGGCTATTGAGGCGAGTGGAGGGATATTCAGAGCTAGCAGACAAGTGATCACAGATTTCAGATTATCCGGAGATAATGCAGGAGCCTTACACACACGGTGGCAAATTCTCATCTGTCGATATGCTCATGCTAAGTTGCCTGACCAGAGCCAGGAGTTTGGGCGCAGCAAACTAAGTCTTTCTGTTAGTGTAGTTATTGAAGGAAAGGGAAAATTAAATGACCAACCTTGATAAAATCCTTTTATAATCCCTGCATTTACGCTTCTACCTTGTGGATAGCTAAGATCTATAATAACTCTTCTACAAGCTGAGTTCTTTTTTGGTTGGGTCATTAGTGGGCCTACCTGACACCAGGGTTCGAAAGGAAGATCAGGGAAGGGACCTAATATCGGCCCTAATGCCACTTCTTTCTCTATTTAGGAGAAGATATGTGGATCAGTACTAGCTGAGTGTGTGTGGTTAATCAGAGTAGGCACCGGGATGTGAGGCGACATATAGTCTAGAGGCCATCCGTATCCTAAGTGATCTACCAATTTCTTGTCAGGATAGCCGACTAAGAGTGATCTCCATGCAGGAATACACAAAGCTGAAGGAACTGGAATACGCGCTTGCATATAGTTTGGGAGTGCTGTTTTCCTGACTGCTGTATATATCTTACAGTATGAGTGTGCATCGAGACCTAAACGATGCATTACAACTGGCCAAATTGCATTGAGAACTGAGCTGAATGCCAGCGGGGAGGGAGGAGGAATGAATGTAGTGTTTTGCATACCAGTTTGGCTGTCTAATGCAGGGAGGTCTGTATCGAACCAGTCGAAAACTAACTCAGGGAGTGACACGTCTATGTCTGTTGACTGAATGCCGACAGGGTAGTCAGCTGACTGTAGCTGGTCAGGGAGTGGGTCAAGTAGAGTGGGCAGTTCTATAGTTGGGTTGGGGAGGGGAGGGGGGTGTGGTGGGGGGGGGGGGGAATTAGCAGGCTGCACTGCGGTGCCCTGTTGAGGTGCAACAAGTGGCTGTTGTGTTTGTTGCGCCTGACTACTGACTTCAGGTAGGGCAGGCGTCGGAGCATGTAGTGGAAAGAAGGCAGCACATGAGTGAATATCAGTGGGCGTGTCTAGTAAAATGTCAACATCGGGAAAAACACTTACTGACTGCTGAGAGGCAAGAGGGTCTCCCACCTGCTTCTTATCCACAAATTTCCATTTCTTTAGACAGTCTTGTTCTCTATGGACCCTAAACCGATACGTGCAGAAAGGGCAGATATGTTGATGTCTATTAGGGGTGGTACCATGGCACTCTGAAAAACCACAGTCTTTCTCCCAATTCCAGTTCCAACATGGTTTCCCGTCAGTGCGGTAGAAGCTGCATACTTTTAGGTTTCGCAAGTGCCGGTGTCGCATCAAATAACAGGTCCAGTTGCACTTCAGCCAAGCACACTGGATGCGGATTGGGGGCGGCATCCTAGGTGGCCGAGGGGGCGTGTCCTGAAGCCGAGCGTCCCACCGGTGCCTGGGGCGAGGTGAGTGTGGAGGTAGCACCTGCGGTGAGAGGGGCGGAGGTGATGGTGAGTGCCTGATCCGACATCAACGGGGTCTGGTGAAGGAGACCTCGGCCTGGTGGGCGTTGAGAGCTGGCTGGAGCCTGGTGTTGCGGACCAAGTTTCAAGCGCCCTAAGGCTAGAGGCGAAGTCTCCACTCATTCTTCTAGATTCCCTTCTAAGCCTTAGTAACTCCTCGTGCTCCTTACTCAACATGCTGGCCAACAGATGCATGTTCACTGTGAGTGTCTGAGGAGGCAGAGCTTGACGAGTCTTGCATAGGAGCTGAGTAACACGAGGAGTGGGCTGCCCTAGGCGGTTGAGTGCACCTATGTTGTTTGGCGAGGGGCGGCCTACCTTGGCGCTTCTGAATCAGTGGTCTAGCGGTGTAGCAGGTCGGTGGGAAGCAAAGTGGATAGGCAGAGCCGCAGGGGCAGAGTGACATGAAAGCGAGAGGTGCAGAGCGAGGAAGAAGAAAATAGCCTCGTTCGCAAATTACGCATGTTAGCCTCAACAACATGCTCAATTAATCCTCCAGCGTGACTGACCCTGGTCAACATCCAGTGGAAGCGAGGTGGGCTGAAGGCGATGCCACTGGATACAGTGTTGGGTATTACAAAGTATAACAATATAATAATAATTCCTTCTGCTGTTGGGTTGAGTCTGACATTCTCGCTTGCCATAAAGACCTACCATTACAATTGATTAAAGATTAAAGAAAAGTTCCTCCAGTGCGACTGACACTGGTCAACATCTGGTGCAGGTGAGATGGACTGAGATGGCACCACTGGTATAGTGATGCGTCTTACGGAGTATAACAGCACTAATAATAAGTTAGATTCCCTTCCGTATCTTTATATTTGTATAATATGTTATACATCACATAAATATAATATATATATAAATACAGTAAAACCTATCTAAATCGACCAACCTTGGGACCGACTTTAAGTGGTCCATTTAAGGAGATTGTCGATTTAAGGAGTTAAAATATGGGTACAATGGTATTGTTGGGACCCAAATGAAGCGATCGATATAGGGGAGTGGTCGATCTGGGGAGGTTGTCGGTTATCGAGGTTTTATTGTATATATATATATATATATATTTATATAAATATATTTTGTGTGTTGCTGTTTGTTTGTGTAGTGTCAATAATATGTATCTTTTATTGGCTTTTTTGTCGCTCTCCCCACATTAATCCATAAAAGGTGATTGCAGTTCAGCATTGCAAATACCGATGAATCCCAAGTGGTATGCTTTTTTCTGTTGTGCAATAGAGTAACATTTCTTTTTTTTACATATTATTTTTATTTCACAGATGTGGACATGACTGCGAATATGAAACGGTGTGTTTTGTGTTTAATGCCGTATGGCAAGTGTACACTTATCACTAATGGATCAGTAGCACTTAGGCGGCCATCGAAGGTTGTCATTGTCTAAAATGGTGCAACAGTGATGAGGTGGTGTGTGCGTGGAGGTGTTGTCAGTCATGTATGACTTCTATGGTTTCATAAAATGTGGTATATAAAGACATTATATAAATATTATTTAATGGGGGGGCCTTATCATTCGTCCCAAAATGCTCAGTCGTCCGGCCCACTGGCAAACGCAGCGGCCTGGGCGACTCAGGTCTGCACTCAGGTAGGCAGGCCCGCGGCGATTGGCCGCCGAGCAGGCGCAAGCTCTCCCATCACCCTCACTCTCGTCTGATATTTTGACCCTCTTACGGAGTCTATAATAATATTGATAGAACATGGACCATGTTTTGTGAAATTTTAACATTTAAAATGGTGATGTGTACTATTTTGTGGAGATGTTAGACTTAGAGGAGGTGGGCGTCTGGAAAAAGCAGCATTCTTTGTACATCCATTGTTTTGCACTATTTTTTGTGAGTTAAATTTCCGCTGTCAGTAAATGCAAGTCTAACCACTTCAAAATTGCATCAGAGATGGTTTTTGCTATCGTTTGACACAGATCTGATCAATTCTGAATTTTGTGTAACTTTCAATGTGATGGACAAGATTGACAGAATAGACACCGCTAGCTTTTCGCAGTCAATATGAATGGGCCTTGCTGGTGACATGGCGCTAAGCCATCAGTAATCAATCAATCAATCAACCTGTGAAGACTTATGTTGGTAATGATGTATAACTTTAATCAATTATTTTAACACAATGCTCTATAACACTGTGGTGTATCAACACATGGGCACGAATTATATATAAATGTTTGTTTGTTGTTCTTTATGTCCTAGCAACATCTAAGGTCATATCAGGACGGGTACCGACTTTTGACAGTACGCACTCATGGTGATTTTTTATAGTGCTGCCCCACTGGGAAATCAGGCTGCCCACACCATGACCTGATATCCCACTGTCACATTATCCTGACACCGAGCTAACCAGCCCTTGCCCTATCCTAATAATGCTGAGCACCCGGCTAGGAAGCGACAAGTATCAATTTTTAAGTCATTGGTTTGACTCGACCGGGAACCGAACTCGCAAACTCCCGATCTTCCGCACGCGAGGCCTGTGCTCTACCGATTCGGCCACCACGCCCGGTTAATTATATATAGAAGCATAATAAATCGCTAGAATGAGGAAGAGACCAATTTTCCAGAGTTTAAACTTTCCTTGTTACAATGTTGCAATGCTACAATGTTAAATATAATATATTAATAATAAAATATAAATATTGCTCACATACTACTGTGATTACAGGGTTATTTTTTTGTTATTGTGGTCTTACACAAACAACACAACTCATTACAACAACTACAACATTCTTTTTCCCATTTCCATTGTGTGGGAGATAAGACACAGTGCACCGCAGCCTTAATGACTGGCTTATGCCTTGGTCACAAATACGTTACGGCGTGCTTACGGTGTACGTGCGGCGACCGTAAGTCGCCGCATCAGCCAGACCGTATGGTGGGTTATGGTCACCGTGTGGTTTTCTGCTCGCCGCAAGGGTTGCATTTTTTTAAAGTTGGAGTTACCTTAACTTCGAAAAATCGCAATGCCGTAGGCCGCAATCCTGGCAATCCAGACTCCACAACACTGTACGATCACCTTTGTTGACATCAATAAAAAGGGTGTAAAATGAATATAAATATGGTACAAAATTCATGTTTGTGTGATCAATATTAAGACATTTATGACTTTTATTTGTATATTAAATAAGTGTACGATTTGTGAAGCGATAAACCCCAGAACTTAAAGCCGTAACATTTGCATAAACCACAAGACACACCGCAGACCGCAGCACCATACGGCGCCCGCATCATTTGTGACCTAAGCATTAGTGGTGTAGCCCGCTGACGCCATCTATCGGGTAGTTGGGGAATCAAGGCTGGTACCTGGCGCGATGGACAGTGATCTCTGGTCACTGTGCCCCGCAATTTGGAGACCTGTGAAACTCTGGTCTCCCCAGCCTCTCTTTGATTACTGCCCTGGCTCTGGATCGGTCTTGCCCCCCTCACCTAATACCCCGCTCCCCATTCCCCCTCTCACCCCCCACCCCCCCATGCGTCACACAGCGCCCCTCCACCACCACCTCCCCCAGGGAAGCCTTTTGTCTTCTGGCAGGAAACAAGGGTTCATATTTATGTCATTCTCATAATTCATTTCACTTCTTCCCCCTTTGGACTATGCAACAAATATCATTGCCAGATATCATTAGCGCAGATAGGGTATATCAATGCGTGATATCAATATGGTATATGGTATATGACACATTAATACCAGATAGCATGCATCAATGCCGGATATTAATATGGTAAATTGCGGATATCACATGTATCAATACAGGACGCGGTAGCCGAATCGCTACAGTGCAGTCCTCCCGTGTGGAAGGTCGGGAGTTCAATTCCTGGTCAAATCAAACCAATGACTTATCAAATTGATACTTCTCGCTTCCTAGCCAGGCACTTGGGATTATTAGGATAGGGCAAGGACTGGTTGGGTCAGTGCCAGGATAATGTGACTCAGTGGGATATCAAGTCATGGTGCTGGCCGCCTGGTCTCCCAGTGGGGCAGAACTATAAAGTCACCATGAGTGCGCACTGTTACGAGTCGGTCCCCATCCTGATATGGCCTTAGATGTTGCTAGGACGTAACATAACAACGAACATCTTGATGTTGCTAGGATGTATAGTGCCATAAAATAAAATAAACAAACTAGGACAATTAGTCATCACATATTGGGGTGACTATATTGACCATGTACGATGGAAGCTTTGTAGAGTTAATCCAAATGATGGAGTGGCGGTAAGTAAGCATTGAACTGTATGTGGGTCAGCACTATATATGATGTATAAGACTTATACGAGTATAAAAGGGTGAAAGGGAAGATTCCCTATATAAACTAGATCACGGTTCCGACTGAGCATGCGCTGAAAACGGCGTTGGGAGCAAAGCAAAGGCGTACAACCATTGAGTTTCCCTATACGCGCAGTGAAAAACATCAGTTTTATTCAAAATTAATAGAAATCCAAAACCCTAACCATATCAATTTAATATAATCTTTTTGATAAACATGTTTTCTATATGTGTTCCAGGCGGTTTGTCTCTAGGTGGTGTGGTTTTATCAATATTTTACTTTTTCTGTATGGAGATTGCTCACTGCCATTGACAATGCATTGAGTACTCTGGCTATGGCTCTAAGACTAGTCTGGGTGCCTAGATCTTTCTAAATCTAAATGCACATGGCATAAGATGTGCTAATTATATTGATGTAAATGCAATGCTGGATAAAAGATTAATATCTTAATTTATTATATATATTTCTTTAGTTGGTATTCTATGTTTCAAACAAGAGCTGAGATGATCTGAAACTAGCACATTTCATAGCTGCACCCAGTGTATTAGCATATGCCATGTGCTTTTGGGGGTATGTTTTGCTCTGATGCATCCCACAATGCACCGCGCCGCTGGAACCGTGATGTAGTCTATTGATCACCCATATGTCATGTACTACCTTATGGGTGACCCCTTTTCACAGTAGGGACAGGTGGCGCCACCACCCCAACCCCTACCAGTCCCGTGAATACTGTCACTCGCGATGGTGCTGACCTGCATACAGGTCAATGTTTAATTACCACCACTCCATCATTTGGACTAACTCTACAAAGCTTCCATCGTACATACGACCAATATGGTCACCCCGATATGCGACCATTAATTGCCCAGTCCCAGAGCTGACCGGATAAGCGCGGTTTAACTGTGCATGCAGATATTACTTGCGGCATATGCGTCCTGACTCCGGAGCCAAGCTTCGTCGTACTAAATAAATGCAAACACATAGGCTTAGGTTTTTCGATGAAACTAGGATACATTATTAATTCCATTTTTCTATTATAATAATAATTATTATCATTATTATTGTGAGATTGTTCTTATTTGCAAAAGCGCAGACAAACGAGCATTATGTATCAGTGGGAAATTAATTACAGAGCAGACGACATTTGCTCGGAGCAGATCACTCAGTGTGGGTGAGTGGTGAATGCGCTGGCTCCCCCCCCCCCACTCCACCCTCTCCCCCTCCCTCCGCCAGTCTCGTATGGCCCCCTGGCGGCGGGCGGGCGCATTATGCAGCAGACGACGAAGGGGAGTGTGTTACAACGACGGGATTATATTAAAGACGATGTGGGGTGACGGCTCGGCGGCCATATTGGCGAACACCAAAATGAAATAGCGGGTGGGGGGGGCGGAGGTTAGGGGTGAGCGAAAGGCAAGGAGGAAGGAGATGGGGGATGGGGTATGGGGTATGGGGGACGGGGGATGGGGGGGGGAGGGGAGGGAGGTGGGGGGAAGGAGACGGGGGTAGAGGGATTGGGGAAGGGATAGGAGGGGAAGTAGGGGTTTGGATAGATGGGGAAGGAGTTGGAGGGGAGAGGGGGGTTGAGATAGGTGGGGGAAGGGATAGGAGGGGGAAGTAGGGGTTTGGATAGATGGGGAAGGTGGATTGGAGGAGGAGAGGGGGGTTGAGATAGGTGGGGGAAGGGATAGGAGGGGAAGTAGCGGTTTGGATAGATGGGGAAGGAGTTGGAGGGGAGAGGAGGTGTTTAAATATGTGGGGAAGGGATAGGAGGGGGAAGTAGGGGTTTGGATAGATGGGGAAGGAGTGGGAGGGGAGAGGAGGGATTGAGATAGGTGGGGAAGGGATGGGAGGGGAAGTAGGGGTTTGGATAGATGGGGAAGGAGTTGGAGGGGAGAGGAGGGGTTGAGATAGGTGGGGAAGGGATATGAGGGGGAAGTAGGGGTTTGGATAGACGGGGAAGGTGTGGAAGGGGAGAGGATGGGTTGAGATAGGTGAGGAAGGGATTGGAGTAGGAGTGGAGAGGAGCAGAGAGGAGAGAGTGAGAGAGATGTGGTAAGGAGAGAAGCAGGTCTGGGTTGGGAGGAGAGAAGAAAAGCGTGAGGAACGGAGGGCGGAAATGGGATTGGATTGAAGGGAGGTGTGTGGGGAAGGGAATAGAGGGGAAGGTGATGCGAGGGAAAGGAGAGCAGGGGATGACAGGGGAGGAGAAGGAAGAGCAGTGAAGTAAATACGTGGTAGAGGTCGGAAGGGAAGATAGTGGGTTGACCGGGGTTAGGAGGGTGGTAAGAAAGGCTAAGAACTGAGGGAAAAGAAGGGGTCTGGAGGCGGGGAAACGAGGGAATGGAGAAGAGAAAGGGGTTCTATTGGGAAGGTATAGGAGAGGTGTAGGAAGTGTGGGGGAGGGGCAGCAGGAGGCCTAGCTAGGCCTTTGATTCGCGCATTAGGAATTTTGATAGCCTTGTTATTAGTTAACAGTGCTGCACCCTAATTAGCATATAGGGCGTAATCGATTAATCAACTCGGGTCACCCAAGCCGCTTTTTTGCGCATGCCCACATCCTGCAGACTCGGGTCGAATAATCGAATACGCTTCTCCATGTTCGGGGTGGAAAAAATGGTGGCTTAATCCAAAACCTTTTTTTTGTTTTTTTTAATAACCGATAAAACTACAACAAATTAGGATTTAAATTATTTTTATGATGGCATCGTTTAGTTATATTTCCATTTCACAAATCTAGGTTATTACCACAAAGAAAGATGTGCGACTGTTATCCTGCAGGGTAGTACCAGCGCAAATATGATGTCATCGCTCCTAGCCACCCCAGCAAAGAGGTGGGTTACTTGGGTCGGGTCATTTTGCACACGGCGCATGTATTTGTCGACTCCACTTGTGGTGTTCTATTTGAAATTCTGATGACTCAGGTGACCCGAGTTGCCCGAGTCATGTTAATCGATTACGGCCATAGTGTAGATATGTGTTAAATTATACATGCAAGGCCTCTGCATTGTTGTTGTTTTTTATTTCATAATAAGTTATATTTCATTCCAGACACCCGCTTTGAAATTATTGCTACTTTTGCTATTTGGTAGTTATTGAGTACTTCTGGTTGTGAGACCTTATATGCATATGTGTGCATATTTATTCAGTATATATGACTATTTATATAAACATATATTGGTATACATCAGGGGCCTAGCTAGACCTTTAACGATGTGTGCTCCTAATTTCGGCAGGGGGTTTAGGGGGCCGCTTAAGCTTAAGCTGGCGGATTTTACACATTTTACACTTGAGTTTTCGACACTCCGGACAAGTACATGCCTCCTCTCTCTCTCTCTCTTTATTATTATTTTTATTTATTTTTTGTGGACAAAACGATGTGGATGTTTTGGCGTATGCGCGTACGCCTAGCTATGCCCCTGTACATATATATATATATATATATATACATATATATATATAGAGAGAGACATAGATATATAGTTATGGACTTAGGAGGTTCTCTGTAATTCAACAACAATGGAGTCTGGGTTGCCCGGCTATTTCTGTAAACGTCCGCTATCCTACCGTGCAGAAGATCGGGAGTTCGCGAGTTTGGTTCCCGGTCGAGTCAAAACAATGACTTAAAAAATGATACTTGTCGGTTCCTAGTCTGGTGCTCGGCATTATTAGGATAGGGCAAGGGCTGGTTATCTCAGTGTCAGGATAATGTGACTGAGTGGGATATTGGGTCATGGTTGCCCATGGTCTGATTTCCCAGTGGGGCAGCACTATAAAATCGCCATGAGTGCGTACTGTTACAAGTCGTTACCTGTCCTGATATGACCTTATATGTTGCTAGGATGTAAAACAACAACAAACAAACAAATATGGGGTTTTGCGCCTGAACTCTTCATATACATATATATGTATTATTTCATATATACCTTCAGCCCCCCCCTCCTTTCAAAGTAGTGCACATCGACATTTCACTACACACTCAGTCAGGGTGGCTGAATAAGTTGAGCACCCACCTCCAGTTTCGGTAGATCATGGGATTCCAACCCTCTGGTTTGAACCCTTGTGGAGTCAAACGGATTTATACTTAAGACTTAAAACTTGTCGCTACCTAGCCTGGCATTCGGTATTTAGTTTACTAAGATAGAGCAAGGAGCAGTTCAATGAGGAAGACCAATTGTCTGTGATTGAAAATTCCCCTTCTTAATCAACTATTGGTGTACCAGAAAAAACAACCAAAACACCAAATTATGACCAAAAAAATCTACATTTTATTAAACAAACAAACTTGTTTTTCGTTGCCTGAGATGGATCCAATGACCTCCTGCATGGGACGCTAACGCCCTACCCAGTCGGCTATCCCGTACGGCTGGACTGGAAGTGACGTCGCTCTATGTCTCACATCCACCACATCGCAGCGGCCATTTACGGAACTACAGGCTGGCTTCACGTCATGGCGCGGAATGGATTATGTCATAATTAAGCCCCAAAGCACCAGCTGAAATAATCCACTGCCACATCGAGGCTAGCTAATGAGAGTGAGGTAGAGAAAGATTTAGGAGTATTTGTAAACAATAGGCAAAGTTTCTCCCAGCACATACAATAAACTGTATCCAAAGCTAATAAGATTGTGGGAATGATTCGTAGAACCTTCAAATACTTGGATGAAAAGATGCTGATCACTTTGTACAAGAGCCAAGTATGGCCAATACTAGAGTATGGAGTCACTATATGGCACCCAACGTTGAAGAAGGATATTAAATCCATTGACGCTGTTCAGAGAAGGTTAACTAAGCTAGTGCAACATCTGAAGGACCTTAGTTATCCAGACAGACTCAGGAGACTCAATTTGCCAAGCCTCACATACAGAAGATTTCATGGGGACATGATCAACACGTGGAAGTTCCTGAATGTGAGTATAATGTGGATGAGGCCTTGCTATTCAGATGCATACAGGGAAGCAGTACCAGAGGTCACTCCAAGAAGCTTTTCAAACCAAGGTACAACAGATCACTCAGAGGGGCCTTATTTTCACAGCGAGTGATAAACATGTGGAATGAGCTACCGGACGAAGCAGTGGAAGCAGCTACCATAAATCAATTCAAGAATGCACTGGACAGGGCCTTGGCCAGAGAAACATTCCTGTACAATTTCGAGGCTGCATACCACTAGAGCTGAGAGCTACAAGCTTTGTATAGGCTACCACAAGCCTGCATCAAAGAAGAGGATAATAATAATAATGTCATAAGGAGGGTTGGGGGTGTTATAAAGAGGATTAGTTGTGTTATAAGGAGGGCTAGTGGTGTTATAAGGAGGGCTGGTTCGTGTTATAAGGCAGGCTGATGATGTTATAAGGAGGGCTGGTTCGTGTTATAAGGAGGGATGGTTCATGTTATAAGGAGGTCTGGTTTGTGTCAAAAGGATGTCTGGTTTGGGCAATAAGGAGGGCGGGTGGTGTTATAATGAGGGCTGGTTCATGTTATAAGGAGGGCTTGTGGTGTTCTAAGGAGGCCGTCTCCGTGTCCGTGTTCTCCGGAGGCCAAGCAAAGAGATGCAGTTGATTGGAGGCTGAGCTACGTCAGTTTGCTGGTAGCTGGGCGGTTTAATCACAAACCTCACCATTCACGTCATGCGCCTCCCCCCACGGACCGCCACCACCCACGTGACCCACAATATATAGGGAGACGCGCAGACTCACAAAGCGCCGGACACCCAGGTTTGGTGGCCTAATCGGTAGAGCGCGGGCCTCGCGTGCGGAAGGTCGGGAGTTTGTTTCCCGGTCGAGTCAAACCAATGACTTAGAATTGTATACTTGTCGCTTCCTAGCCTGGCACTCGGCATTAATAGGATAGGGCAAGGACTGGTGAGCTCAGTGTCAGGATAATGTGACTGAGTTGGATATCGATTCATGGTGCTGGTGGCCTGATTTCCCAGTGGGGAAGAACTATAAAGTCACCATGAGTGTGCACTGTCACAAGTTGGTACCCATCCTGATATGACCTTAGATGTTGCTAGGACGTAAAAACAACAATAACGAAACAATAAATCACCCAGCTGTGGTAGGAACCGAATGCAGCAAGCAACCCATAACCTCTCCAGTACATCCTCCCACCCCCTGACACAAAGCGAGGTAGGGAACACAAATAAAGAGACATTAGAAAAAAAAAAAAAAGTATATAATACAACTGCTAGCTGATAGCTTTGGAAAATCCACTCCTGGCTCGTTCTTGTTTCTTTTATTTAAGCTCTTCCATTGCCAGAGGGTATCCACTATCGTGGTCATGTGACCTATATTTTAAGGTCAACTCCTGGTTAAGGTCATGGTGCCGATGGCCTGATTTCCCAGTGGGGCAGCACTATATAAAGTCACCATGAGTCCACACTGTCACAAGTCGGTACCCGTCCTGATATGACCTTAGATTTTGCCAGGATATACAACTCCAACAACCAGCCATCATAAAAAAATACGTCCGCTAAACACCGTCACCATAGCGACACACCTGGGACACACGCTGACAAAGACATAATAATAAACATAGATGAAGGAAAACAAAAAAGACAAACAAAACCACCAGAAAAAGACAGTGCTCCCGTTCACCGTGACGTCATTTGCATCTATACGACGTAGCGGCGCACGTGTCAGGCATGTGCAGTGCCACCTGAAGGGAAGAGCCCACTTCCGCTTTCGGTACCAGGAGGGGACTGGTGCCGGATGGGGGGCGGAATGGCGATTTAAACGTGGATTCTCAGGAGTTCCACTGATGAGATTAGTGGGGGTGTTCTGTGTGTGGGTTTACAATTTTTTAAATTGTTGTTATTGAGGCTGTATTTATACTGTCCATAGCATATAAGCCCAGGTACCCGGGCTTGTTTTCAATGCTGGCCAGTTGTAGTGTTGATTGCCTGCATTTCAGTAGCAGATAGATAATTGGTTGGAATGGTTAGTAGCCTATGTTAGTTTTTAAAGATTTTCTTAGCATATATGTATTTTATTTTGTTCTACTCTTATTAGTAGACTAGCCTACTCCTATTTACATATCATAGGCTTGTACATAGCTGTGTGGTGTGTTATCTGGCTACTTTTGGCATGGTTACTTTCCATTGGGTGTCCCGCTGGTGGGCCATGACATATCACATGCCCATTTGCAGTGCAGCTTAGTGGGGGTTTCCTAACCTTATTTTGCACAGATATTTTTTGTAAGATTTTAGGTCAGGAATTTGTCATTCCTTTACGGTTTGGGCATTCCAGACCTTGGCAGCCATTTCCAGCGTGCTTCTCTTGTGAGCTTTTATTTGGCTTCTGGTCTGCTTTAGTAGTGACACATTATTTGCTCTAGTAGCCCTTTGTGGTTTTGTTAGGACTTTATTGTTTTGACTATAGCTATATGCTAATGTTTTCAAATGAATTATTCTCCTATTTTCTAGTAATTTCACTTCGGTTCTTTTGTCTATGTCATAGGTGCAGCTTGTCTACTCTTAGATTTACTAGAATTTAGATTCATTAGAATGCTGATTTACTAATTGTGATTGAGTGATTGAGTGATTGAGTGATTGAGTGATTGAGTGATTGATTGAGTGATTGATTCGGGTTTTGCATACCAATCGATATGGCACCGTAGCACAATACCCTACTCACTCGTGTTATCTTTCCAGTAATATCTAGCTGAATGGAATTCTGTAAGTCGTTGGCTAAACTCTGCTAGGGATCGAACCCACAACCTCCTGCTAGCTCAGTGCTAGTTAAGTGCTTACGTCACATATTCCTACAAACTATGCTAGCGTTTCTATATGTTGGCGCCTACTGTGGGTTTCAACACGCTGGTCCTACGGTAATTACAAAGATTGTTGAAAATTTACTGAGGCAATTTGATAGAATCACTTACTGCAGAAGCCTATTGGGGCCAGAATTTTGCCATACTTGCCAACATTAATTATGTATGGTTTGCACTTCGAATATCTCAAAAGGTGGCCATTTAAAAGACAAGTTAATTCAAGCTAAATAAGGTGCATTATGACGAGAAATCTAGTGTATTTATCTCAGAAAATGTCAGAAACTCAAAATCATCGGACAATGCCTCTTTAAATGCTTGCTTGATGCTGGCTTGCACTTCACATGAGGAAGCAGACATCGATCCGCAGGAAGTGTTTCCGTTTTTTCTTATCGTTAAGAGAAAAGTCCTCTCGGTTCTGACTTGCACCTTAGATAAAAGAAGCCCAACCACAGGCTCGAGCAACGGCGCCGAGTGTCTACGCAGTGTGGAAGAATCGGTTTGAGTTATCGGATAGTTTGGCAACGATGGATGGTTGGTTGGTTCTTGGAGTTTTACATCCTGGTAATATCTACGGTCATATAAGGACGGATACCGACTTGTGACAGTGCACACTCATGACAACTTTATAGTGCTGCCCCACTGGGAGACCAGGCCACCAGCACCATGACCTGATGCTGACAGTGAATGAATGTAACATAACATGGCCGGTGGACCTGTGCCCTGGTGCTGAAAAATAACTTTATTTACTGGAAACAAATTCTTCTTTGCCGAAACAAACGAAAAAGAGGGACAATTTCAACTGCGGAAAATTGGCTTGTCAAATGATACCATTCGATGCCGTATCCTAGTAGGACCGACTACCAGGATAGGTAGTCAGCCACAAAATGTCAATTCGGAAGTTTATGGTTTGTGCTGTTTATTCAGCCAGTCTGTCCGGTTAACGCAAATACCCGAATCGGTAGAGCGCAAGCTTCCCGTTCGGGAGACCGGTCGAGTCAAACTAGTGATTTATCAAATTGATACTTGTCGCTTCCTAGCCTGGCGCTTGGGATTAATAGGATAGGGCAAGGATTGGTTAGCTCAGTGTCAGGATAATGTGACTGAGTGGGACATCGAGTCATGGTGCCGGTGGCCTGATCTCCAAGTGGGGCAGCACTATAAATTCACAGTGAGTGTGCACTGTCATAAGTCGGTAACCGACCTTAGATGTTGTCAGGATGTAAAACTCCAAAAAACAAACAACCAGGGCTGTGTAGGATCTATCTCCATGATTTAACCAGACAGCACACTCAGCCACCAGCTTCATTGAATTATTTATTTAATCAGATCTCCTGTTGGGCAGGAAAGAATAAAACTACCTACCCACACACAATTAAGTTCAATTCACAGCCTACCCAGATTGACCATTAAGCGGTTGTCAGCTGATGGACAGCGTTATTGGCCTGTCGCACCAGTTAAAGCTGCACATAACTATAAGTGCGCCTCCCGTCTCCGCCCAACTCGCTTACACAGTGAATGAAGCCAACCGCGAGTTCTCCCCTACCACCATAACCTCTGTCCTCTCATGGACCCTCTCTCACCATCTCCCATCCCACCTCCCCTCCCACCTCATCTCCCCACCTCCCCTCCCACTTCCCCTCCCACCTCATCTCCCCACCTCCCCTTCCACCTCCTCTCCCACCTCCCCTCCCACCCTCCTCCCTCCCCACCTCCCCTCCCACCTCCCCTCCCACCTCCCCTCCCACCTCCCCTCCCACCTCCGCTCCCACCCCCCTCCCTCCCCACCTCCCCTCTCCCCCCCTCTCCCCACCTCCCTCTCCCGCTCCACCTCCGCTCCCACTCCCTCTCACCTCCTCTCCCCACCTCCCCTCTCACCTCCTCTCCCCACCTCCTCTCCCCACCCGCCTTCCCTTTCACCTCCTCTCTCCACCTCCGCTCCTCCACCTCCGCTCTCCTCCACCTACTCGCCCCTCCATTCAGTCTCCTCCCCCCTTCACTACCTCTCCCGCCTCTCTTCTCCTCTTCCGTCTTCCCTCCACTCCACCCCTCCACTCTGCCTCTCCTACCATCCACTTCTCCTCCACCTCCGCCCCCCCCCCCCCACCGCCGCCGCCCCCCTCAACTTCTCTGCCCCCCCCCTCCCCCGCCCCCAGCTGCTGGTACACCGGACCTCGGGCAGACAGCAGTAAACACGGGTGAGAGAGGTGGCCCTGGGGTGATTACTGCAGTCAGGACGCCGACAATCAGCCGTCCATTAGGTCCTGCCCAGTAAACCTATGGTGCTGAACTAGAGGTCATCACAGCCCGGCAGCACTAACACGCTAGTCACCACCGCCCCGATGTACTAACCAACCACTAACTTTTCAGACATTGGAGCAGACACCCACAATTATATGACTTCATGGCTCTGTTGACCTCCATATGTGTGCAAGATACGTCTTTGACCATAACGGGCTGGCATTAGAGGCCTAATAGGGCCTAGATCAGCCAGAAGAGTATCTGTAAGTTAATGTGGACATCATGGAAGAATGCTTACAAACAGAGAAAGAATGCATGCAGTAGATAGTTACACAACAACTGTAAAATGATACAACAAGGGAAATCACAAGAATATTACTGTCTAGCGGTGAAAAGAAGTGATTAGACTTAACCGTTATAGGTGCATAAATACACCCATCACAAATATATATATATATTTTGTATATATATATATTAATTAATTGAATAAGGTTCTTCTATTAATATGTTTTGGTCATAAGTTGATGCTGTTAAATTCATTTCTTTTCTTGAAGATTTATACTGCCTATTATAGATAAGTCTGAATAGACTTGTTTTCACCATTAGACAGTTTGTTGATAGAAAGCCCAATCCTACACTTTTGCCGACCCAAGGGATTTTTAATCTCCCACACCATATAGACAAGGTATGAGAGCAACTGGCCTTTGATGATGCTGTAAGTTATACACAGCGGTTATTATGCATTTTCTAACCAGAGCAGCTAATTAACATTAATACATGGGAATCAAAACTGAGTTCTTTCTTCAGAGTAACACAATGCAAGACCATATTAGGCAAATGAAATGAGGGCTTCTTTTTTATATTCCCATAATTGCATTATATATATGTGATATATATATATATATCTGTGTGTGCAAATACGTGGCAGGTAAAGGACATGTACTTTCCTTGTTAATATTCCCATAATTGCATCATTGAACACATATATCATATGTATGTGTGTGTATGTGTATATATGTGCAAATATCCGGTAAATGCAATGCAATTTTCTTATTTATTTTCCCATAATTGCATTATAGAACACATATATGGTATATAAGTGTGCATATATGTGCAAATAGGAGGTAATTATAATGCAATTTTCTTATTTATATTTCCATAATTGGATTACAGAACACATATATGATATATATGTGTGAATATATGTGTAAATAGCAGGTAAATGCAATGCAATGTTCTCATTTATACTTCAATAATTGCATGATAGATCACATATATGATATATATGTGTACATATATGTGTAAATAGCATGTAAATGTATGCAATTTTCTTATTTATTTCCCCATTGTTGCATTAGAGAAGACATTTATGTGATATAAATAGATAAGAAATACCGTAGCAGGTAAATGCAATGCACTTTTCTTGTTTGTATTCCTTAATTGCATTAATGAACACATATGTGATATATATATATAGTCGAAGTGGAATGAAGAAGGAAGATGAGGACTTGGTTTGGAAGTGTGAAGCGAGTGACTGTTGGGGTCATCTGGTCAAGAGTCAGAGTTGGGGGGGATGCAGAGAATGACCGACTGGTCAGTATATCGAGTTAGTTTGGTATGTGAGGATCGGTGCCAGAAGGACACTGACTAGAAACATTAATTTATAAACACATAATAAATTATATAGTACATATACAATCCCTCCGAGCGAGTGGAGGCAAGGCCCCACGCAGGAGGCGGAGCGGTGCATGATGGGGGTCCCACCCCCAACCCGTACCATGGGGGTGTGGGGTGAGTCCAGGACACTACAGGCATTATTACACGTGATAAAGGGTTTATCACTATTCATCTATATATATATATATATATACATATATATATATGTGCGTGTTCGTGTTCAAAACTAGCATTTAAGCACAGTGCACTCTACCGCGAAGCGAAATAGACCTTTAGAAATGGGGCTGGGTGAATGTCCTCTGGAGTTGGTGGATATGGCCTGAAGGGGGCGCAACTAAGTTTGGAGAGTGATTCTCTGAAAGTGATACAGCCCGCAGAGAAGGAAGCCGGGTGAGGCTTGTCTCACAGCATGTTGTGAGAGGTATCTACTGGTTAGATTACCTATAGTCTATCTATCTTTTGAGAAATGCTGTAATAGGCTGTGTACGGACGGTTCCTCCCTGGTTTCTCTAGCTGGAACACGCGGATGTAATAAAGAAGAAAACAGGAACGTATGCTTCCACAGTTTATTCTTCTCCTCCGCCTATCGTGTCGTCAGAATACCAAGTGACCCACCCACTAACCAGCCAGGTCGCAGGTAACCTCTGATGGTAGGGGGAGCCGCTAGCCAGATGCAGTATGGGTAGTCCACACAGGGACCCGTCCACCAGCTAGCATGCTGCCACCTGATGTAGAAGAACTATGACAGTGGACAGCATAGTCCCTTCAGCCACCACATGGCGGTAGAGCTCATGTATGGACTATTACACTACATATATAGACACACATATATATATATATATATATATATATATCTAGCAGTCTGCTGCACTGACCAATAACATATATATATATGTCGTTGGTGTGATGAAAATGGAAAATATTGTGGCTTTCAAACCCACTTTTCTTGCAATCCCAAGGCTAGCATGCTAACCATTACACTGCCTAAGCTCCTTGATGCAATCACCCTATCCAAATTTTGTATGCTTAGTAAGTGATACTTGTTCTAATGGAAGTGCATACTGGCTAACTGCTGTTATTGATTCTGATATTGATTCTAGTTGAAGTTGTTGCTTCCCGACTTTCAGAATTGGTTGCAATGGTTACCCTGTGTCAGGGATGATATTCTTGCCCTGGTCATTTACACATTAGTGGAAGTAGTTGAACGTCGGTGACCGTAGTGGAAGCTAACATGGGTCAAACGTGGTGTAAGTATGGTAAACTACGTTGAAATACGTTAAGGTACAGCAGGTTTTGGTATGGCTAAATAAATTATGGTACAGATAAATATGTTACGGTATGTATAGATATGTTACAGTATGGATGCAAGTACATTCAACTACGTTCAACTACGTTCAACTATGTTCAACTATGTTAGCCTCCACTAGATTCACCTAAGTCCACTAACGGCTATGTGACCAGGGCTTCGTCCAAGTACGCTAGAGTACACTAGAGTATGCTAGAGTATGCTAGAGTATGCTAGAGTATGCTAGAGTATGCTAGAGTATGCTAGACTATGGTATAGTATGCTAATGTTGCACTCTTTGGAACATGTCCAAAGAATAAATCGGAACTCACGGCCCACTCATGTTATTACCAAGTTAGCATGATGGAGAAGTATGGATGCCGGTACGTTCAACCACGTTCAGCTACGTTCAACAAAGTTCAGCTACGTTCAACTATGTTCAGCTACATCAGCTATGTTCAACTATGTTCAGCTACATTCAACTAAGTTCAGCTACATGCAACTACGTTCAACTACATTAGCTTCCACTACGTTCAACTATGTTCAGCTACGTTCAGCTATGTTCACCGACGTTCAACTACGTTAGCCTCCACTACGTTCAACTACGTCCACTAACGTGTATGTGACCGGGTCTTCTATGTCATTCCACTAATTCATCTTCACCCTAATTGAGGTGACTATTATATACCATTGAGAATATTTCACATGGTCGCCAGTTCAAGTGATTACAGTGTGACCTTGAAAAGGATTGAAGGGGGGGGATATCATTTGACCTTGAAAATGGATACCACGTGACATTGGCCAACTTTGATCGTCCACGAATCGTTGCTTAATGGAGCAGTCACACTACGACGTGTATTCCGGCGTACCGCCAACGCGCTTAAATATATTCAACGCGTCGAGAAACGTCAAACTTGACCCAATTTCACCAGGTTCCCACGCTACGCAACACGTCGGCGCGCGTCGCCCAGCGCCGAAAGTTTTGTGCTTGCACAAAACTTTCGGCGCTGGGCGACGCGCGCCGACGTGTTGGTTCAGATGTGCCTGTCACTCAAAGTGTACCGACGTGTACCGACGCGCCGGTAACGCGTCTGTAACGCGTTTGTAACGCGTCCCGACGCTTCCCGACGTTTCGCCCAAAAACCCAACACGTTGCCACGCGTTGTCCAACGCCGGGCCAAAACGTCGTAGTGTGACTGCTCCATTAGAAAGGAACTCACCTGAAAAGATAAACAGAACATGGTCAGAAAAAAAACACCGTAATCCATATATACAACATAAACCAATGAATAATATTTGTTTAATAAAAAAGAAGAAATAACAGAGGGTCTACTTTCTAATCTACCAGAGTTAGCGACTTATTGGAATCAGATATATTCTATTCGCCTATTTCGATAATAAAGTCCCTCTTCAACTTTGCTGCATCACCATCATCATATACCCATCAACAATATTTCATTTTCAAATCATTATAATAATAATAATAATAAACTAAATCCCATGGTGGTGTATTTAATGGTGAAGCAGGTATTTCTGGCATTACAGTGAAGACAAAATGTAAAACTCTCAACAATTATTCAGAATAATTATCTTGAAATGTGTCCTCATGTTCAAAAACTAACCCCGATGCACCATAATCTATGGGTGTATGTCTATAACAATATATTGTGGGAGCATTGTGGCATAATAATAGTTATATTTTCACATTTTATTCCTCTAATAAATTGGGCGCAAATACTATTTGCTTTGTTGCAGATAGATGTTGTTTGTGTGTTGTTTTACGTCCTAGCAACATCTAAAGATACCGACTTGTGAAAGTGCGCCATCATCGCGACTGTATAGTGCTGCTCCACTGGGAGACCATGCTGCTGGCATCATGACCCGATATCCCACACAGTCACATTATCATGATACTGTGCTAACCAATCCTTGCCCTATCCTAGTAATGCTGAGCGCCAGGCTTGGTAGTGACAAATATCAATTTCATAAGTCATAGATTTGACTCAACCGGCATTCAAACTTCAGATCTTCCGCAAGGAAAGCCTGCGCTCTACCGATTCGGCCAGATTCGGTTAGACTAGCCATATATACTGTCAGATATTCACAATAGAATAGACCAGTGGCGTGTTAGTGTCGTATGAGTTGGCTGAAGGCCCTTCAACTTCCGTGGCGTCACACATTACCCATGTTATGTTACTGTCATAGGGGTGATGAAAATGGGAAATATTGCGCCTAGAGCGGGACTCGAACCCACATCTCTTTGCATTCCGGGCCAGTGTGCTAACCATTACACCACCTAGGCTCCCTGATATCAATGCACTACCCACTCCTACCTGTCTATGTGGTTACTTGCCTGAGAGGTCAGTGCAGACTACTACACTCATCCCTCTGGAATTGTAAGTATTTTAATGCTTACAATTACATACATACAGGCAATGCACTTACTTAAACAGGGTAGGTTCAACAACCATACGGCGCGTAGCTTGTACAGGATCCTGGTCACAGCACCAGTGTCATGGGGGTGATGAAAATGGGAAATATTGTGCCTAGAGAGGACTTGAACCCACATCTCTTTGCATTCTGGGCCAGTGTGCTAACCATTACACCACATAGGCTCCCAGATGTCACCAAACTACCCACGCCTACCTGTCTATGAGGCTCCTTGCCTGAGAGGTCAGTGCAGACTACTACACTACCATGAACAATCAATCAAAAATATAAAAGGTGATCTCTAAATGTGCCACTATTTTATTTCACTTTAAATTAAATCCTGAAACCAGAATGGCAGAACCACCTAAATATATTTACTTTCCCGGGATGATTCATGTCGCTGACAGTGAAGGATGGTCAACGCAGCGTTGGAGGCACAGTCGATTACGTGTCTATTTACAGGAAGCAGTGCGCGGGGCAGTGTGGGAAGAGTGGCCTGGTTTGGAGAGAGGGTCAATATGTGTAACTATTTAGGCACGCCTGTACGGGGTGCACCGGCTGGGAGTCAGCTGTTATGTATATTCCATGCCCGGTAAAAAAATAAACAAGTTAAACACAAAAAAAGAACCAAATATAACCTATGTTGCTGACGGGCCATGCGATGGTGAGTTTGAGAATGATTAAGGGGGTTTTACCACCTACCAACATCTGCGTTGTGATATTTCAGTCTCACTGTGCTGCTTCGCTGAGAAAGCATGCCAGCCGACATACATATTTATTGGCCTGAAGGGGGCGCTGCCAAGCTTGTATCAGTAGCTTCACCGCCTAAAGCTGCACATAACTATAACTGCGTGACCCGTCTCCGCCCAACTCGCTTACTCAGTGAATGAAGCCAACCGCTAGTTCTCCCCTACCACCATAACCTCTCTGCTCCAATGGCCGCCGCATCCCCTCACCCCACTTCCCCTCCCCTCCTCTCCACATCCCCCTACCCCACTTCCCTCCTCTCCGCCTGCCCCCCCCCCCCCCCCCCCCTTTCTCTCCCACCCACCTTCCCTCCCCGCTTCTTTCCTCCTCACTGCCTCCCCTTCCCTCGGTTTCTCCCGCCACCCTCAGCCTCCCCTCACAGTGATATACCGTGCCACGATATATGCGACTCAGTCGCATTATTCTGAGACTGGACAGGCGATTGTAGTTCTACTAGTCCTATTAATGCCAAGCGTCATGTAAGTCAACAAAATGTTTCAATTAGTATTTTGCTTATCTCAGTTTGGTGTGAAGACATTACTGATAATTTGCCAAGTTGAAGGTCTCCCCAATCGGGGAAAAAACAGTAGTTACATTAAGATTGATACGCCATTTGATCGAGGAGAGCTCGACCAGACGGAATGGCTGAATGAGTTAGAGTGTCTGTCTCCCGTGTTGGTAGATCATGGGATCGTGGGTTCGAACCCTGGTCGAGTCAAATCAATGACTTCAAAATTGATACTTGTCAATTCCTAGCCAGGCGCTAGGCATTATTAGGATAGGGCAAGGAGCAGTGGAATGAGGAAGACCAATCGTCTGCGATTGAAATTTCTCCTGCTTAAAGCTGCATAGTCTGATGAAATATCAAATTTTCAAAAGCAAACCAATTATCTAGATTTGATTTTACATATCTAACTTAGATACTGATGCACTTATTAAGCATTTGTTTCTGCGTACAAGGCAATACTTGAGTCACTTTAACAGAACCTGTTACTGCAGAAGTCTATGGTGTCAGAATTTTAGCAAGCTTGCCAAACCTAATTTTCCCAGTTTGCACTCAAAGTATCTAAAAAGTTTACCATTTAAAATAAAAGTAACTTTGAACTAATGTAAAGTATATACTAGTGAGCAATCTAATATATTTATCTCAGAAAAAATACAGAAATTCAAAACCATCGGACTATGCAACTTTAAACAACTAATGTAGCAACAAATTTAAAAATTGTAAAACTGATAGAGAGAAAGAGGCAGCGAGGGAGATAGCGATATACAGATGCAGAGAGACAGTGACAGATAGTGGCAGATAGTCGCAGATAGAGACAGAAGCAAACACTCCCAACAAAGCAACCTGGTCATAGAGTTAAGACTTACAGATCTGGTAACCTAATTTATATTAAAATACCTAGTCCTATTAAAACATTTTTGTTGTTGTTGTAAATATAGTTTATCGGTTGAATAAAGTCTTTTGTCAGCGCCGTGGCACTGGTCTTCCAGGCATGTGTCAATACAGTTATTTACAATATATGTATATGTAGTCTGATATTGTCATTAGCAGCTAGCTCAAATCAGCTGAAATAACAATATTAAACATTCAAAGACTTACATATGGTATAGTTTGACAATTCATATATAAAAACAGTAGTTATATGTTGTATTCATACACACTTAGATACATACATGCGTATTGATTAGACCTTTACATTACGGAGTGGTTAGGTGCATAGTTTCCCTTCATAGGTTTGTATGCCTACTATGTTGTGAATTGCAGAATTATCATGTTGTTGGAGTTAACATTTTGAGATGGAGTGTTAGAAGAATGGTTTGTTTATTCTGTTAGATAGAGTGTGGTTAGCTTGTAGGGTTAGGCTTAAAAGGTTAAAACCTCGGGTGTTTTTTGTTGTTGACTACATGAAGTAGTTTGAGTAAGTAGGTTGTTGAAGTTTTTAAACCAAAGCATTCATCTAGATTTCATCCTACATATCCAACTTAGATTATCATTCATTTGTTGCTGCATAGAAGGGAAGTTAATTTATTAGATTTTTTAGAACCTGTTCCCGATCAGACCTATAGTGTTAGACTTTTTATGTGCTCCCCCAAAATTGATTACCTCGAAGTAAAGTTGAAGTTTATCGTGTCACTACCCCATCAACCCGAAACATGTGGATGCTATAGGCCTTTATCATTTAAGTGCCTGTCACACCTTGCTGGATTGAGCAACGGACATAACTGGACAAAGAATGGTCTAATCTGGTGGTATTTGGTATCAAAATGTACCGCAATGTGTCAACATTTTGCGCTTTTGGGTCAAAGGCGGCTGGACGAAACAGATGCTAAACGGACAAGGAACATACATTAAGAAATAACCAACGGACGAGAACCGGACGAGAACCGGACGAGAACCGGATGAGACCGGATAACAACCGAATGTCTAACAGACAGCCCGAACATCAACCGGACACGTACCAGACTGATCATGGACACGCCAAAAACAACCGACGGACTGAATTCCTGCAACACCCTCAACGGACTCTGCAGGAAGCAAACCAGAGACGTAACGGATGGGTACCGGACATGAACCAGACAAAATGGACTAAACGGACTTAAAACGGACACCAACCATACACGTCAGTCCGGCGGTGTCCAGTACAAGTTTTGTGCATGTTCAAAACTTGCCACCGTACACACCAGACACCACCAGACAGATAAGGGACACGCCAAGTGCGTACCGTATATAAACCGTATATAAACCGTACATTGCCGTATTTCACCGGACAGTGTTCGTTTTCTATCCGGTACCCCAATCCGGTAAGGTGTGACTGAGCCTTTACATACATGATTGTATTGCGAGGATGGATGCAGGAAGCTTTTATGCATGGATTGATACTTTTATATTAAAAATATTTTAAAAAGAGGTAGCGACAGCAAAAAAAAAAATCGATAGTGCCATCGGCAACAAGCGGTGTTGTCATGGCAACACGTGCCAAACTGCTCGAAGGGTAAGAACACATCAAAGGCGCGTTTAAGAGCAACTTCCAGCGTGCACTGCACTCTGTGCAAGCGCAGTCAATATGGCGGCGAAACTCCCGCAAGATGGCGCCACTGTGGCAGTGAGCGTGGTATGTGTGTGTATGTGTGTGTGTGTGTGGCTTCCATACTGGGCGTTTCAATGCATATAGCTATGTATCGTGTATGATGGGAAGAGACCAGACGGGATGGTCAAATGAGTTGAGCGTCCGTCTTGGTAGATCGTGGGTTTTTCGAACCCATGGGTTCGAACCCTAGTCAAGTCAAACCAATGACTTAACGATTGATACTTGTAGCTTCCTAGTCAGGCACTTGGCATTATTAGGATAGGGCAAGGACTGGTTGGCTCAGTGTCAGGATAATGTGACTGAATAGGATATCAGGTCATGGTGCTGGCAGCTTGATCTCCCAGTGGGGCAGCATGAGTAGGCACTGTCACAAGTCGTTACCCATCCTCACTTGACCTCAGATGTGGCAAGGACGTACAACTCCAACAACCAAACCAACCAATCAATGGGAGGCTTAAATAGACCATGCACCATAACAGTGTTTGGCTTTTTTAAAAACCTTTTTTTTAATGCTCGACTTTAACAGGGCTGACTGTGCCAATTGACGTCGATTTGTGCCGAGCGCCACTGATTGTTATGGTCAAATAGCGCCGACTGGATAGGAAAATAGCTATAGTAGCACATCTCCCCCCCCCTCTAGCGGCAGTGGTAAGAACTAATGTTGTGGGCAGCAGATCACAGTGTAGCAAAAGGTTCTGTGCAAAAGGTATTGAATCGGATTTCACCACCAACTCGCACTCTGGCGGCAGTGGCAAGAACTAATGTTGAGGGTGTTATGTACATACTAAGACATGACATGCCGGGAGCCAGCGGGCCGGGACCAGCGAACGGGCAACCAGTGCAGACCGGGAGGCACCGTAATAAAGTCATTAAGCAACGGGATGTCAACGTGTGTAGTCGGGTCTTAATCAACAAGAGGTACAGGGATTCTTAGGCATGGTAGCATACATTGCAAAATTCCTACCTAACCTAGCAGAAATAACAAAACTGCTACACATTCTAACAATCAAAGAAATGTCATGGCACTGGCAAGCGGAACAGCAAAATGCATTTGACAAATTAAAGCACATGATAACACTTGCACCAGTACTCCGTTTCTACGATGTAACAAAAGAAATCACCCTACAGGTGGATGCTTCTAAATCTGGCCTAGAAGCTGCACTCCTACAAGAAGGCCATCCCATAGCATAGCCTTCAAAAGCTCTAGATGACAGGCAAAGTAGATATGCAGTGATCGAGAAAGAGCTACTGGCCATATGTTTGGGTGTACAAAATTTCATAACTACATATTTGGAAAGACAGTGCGCGTAGAAATGGACCACAAACTTCTAGTTTCAATCATAAATAAGCCATTGCATCAACTTTCAGCACGTATGCAATATGTGAGTATGCGGTTACAAAACTATGATTTCGAATTAGTACACATAAAATAGTGTAATATGTTTGATGGAGATGCATTATCAAGAGACCACAGTGACACAACTGGTCCAAATGAGCTGTTTGATAAAGAGATCAGCATCGCAGCAATAGAGATACTCCAGGAGTGCCTACAAGAAATCGTCATTGAAACACAAAATGACAGGGTCTTGAAAGAAGTAGTCAAATTAGTCATAAACGGTTGGCCCGAAGACAAGAATTTATTACCTAAATGCACGACACCATTTCACACATTTCGACACGAGATAACTAAATGTGATAACATACTGTTAAAAGACAACAGGCTAATCATACCGAAGAAACTACAAAAAGCAATACTAATGAAATTACATGAAACACATCAAGCCATTATAAAAAGTAAAAGGTTAGCTAGAGAACATGTTTGCTGGCCAGGCATACAAACACAGCTAGAAGACAAAATAACAAGATGCAGTCTATGTAAACGATATCGAAACAAACAGCACAGTGAACCCCTACAGTCACATGAAATACTGTGCTTACCATTCAGCAAAATAGGGGCCAACTTATTTGAAATATGTAATCAGGACTATTTGCTGATCGTGGATTACTTTTCAAAATACCCAGAGGGACAACAAGCAACGCAGTAATATTAGCCATGAAACAGACATTCGGCAGGCACAGCATTCCATCAGTAGTGGTTTCAGACAATGGTCCACAATTTGCTAGTTCTGAATACAGGAGTTTCGCAAAAGAATACAGATTTACAGTATCATTCTTGAGCCCGCAATACCTGCAAAGCAACAACGAAGCAGAAAGACATATCCACACGGTGAAAACTATGATAAAGAAAACTATGCATGAGTCAAAGGACTACAATTTATTTTTGCTAAATTTGAGAAATATGCCTTTGTGAGAACTACATGCATCACCTGCTCAACTCTTGATGAGTACAAAATTGCAGTCAGAATTACCAACATTAACAGCACAGTTAAAACCAGAGGTAAAAAAGGTAAAAGACAGTCAGATTGAAAAAATTCAACGAAATCAAAAGAAATTCTATGACTGACAGGCAGGAAAACAGCACAAACAAACAAAAATTGGAGAACACGTTCGATACATCACACACAAAGGAAAATGGGCCTCGTGGGGGTCATAACTAAAACAATTGACAAAAACACACAAAACTACAAATTAAGAAATCGAAACAATCTCACACTGAAAAGAAACCGAAAACATATATTCCCGGCCAAACATAAAACAATCGTAATCCAACAAACAGACCCAGATCCAGCACGCCACCAACCCAAACGACCAGATAAATCAGATAAGGCACAAAATAACTATCTAACCCTGACACGGCCTAGAAGTAAAACCAGTGAGTAAACTCAGTTATCAATAGAAGGTGACAAACCCAAACAGGCTTATCAGCAAAGCGGTCAAATTGTGCTAATGAGCTAGGTGAAAGAAATTTATGGCAATTAAGATAATCAAAGTGTTGTATTTTAAACTATGTAATCAGCATGACAGGCTGAAAACAAGATAGCAGTAGCCGTTCCCACGGTAAATTCTATTAGTATGTTAGTATGTAAGTCATATTGTATAACATATGTTATAAAATTTCCTGTGTATTATGATATGTTAGAGTATAAAACGGGCACTAAAATAGTCGCACTACATGTTGCTGAGAACTGTTTTAGAAGCACAGGCAGAATGGACCTAATAGCCAAACAGGTGAATTGGAGCGAGACATATGAAGGCTCATTTCTACCACGTCAAAACATAACCAATCCATTATGTTAATACTGGACACTTTTATTGAAAGGGAGATAAGGCTAGGTGTGTGCCATGAAACCTAGAGACTGAAACTAGACATTAACAAAACTATAACCCATGTCTATTTTGTTGCTACTTTCCATGTTGTTCTTTTATTGTTTGAAAGGAAGATGTTACTAAGAAATGACATGCCGGCAGCCCGCGGGCCAGGACCAGCAAACGGGCAACCAGCGCAGACTGGGAGGCAGTGTAATAAAGTCATTAAGCAACCGGACATCAATGTGTGTAGTCAGTTCTTAATCACATCTTTACAGAGGATAGCAGCCTGACAGCAGCTGCATGCTTGGTGCGAAAAGCCTCATAAAGGATTTCCCCTACCCTCCTGCGCTCTGGTGGCTGTGTCAAGAACTAATGTGGTGGGTAGCAGCTCACTGCAACAGCATGCTCTGTGGAAAAGGCTTCATAAAGGATTTCCACAACCAACACGCCTTCTGACGGCAGTGGTAGGAACTAGTATGGAGGGTAGCGAGTCACTGCGCATGCTCCGTGGGAAAGTTCTAATTCCGGATCCTGAAGAATTTCCTTCGACCAATAGCCATTGAGGTCAAGGGTCAGTGTTAGGGCCACTGCTCTTCATAATCTACATAAACGATCTTGAAAAATGGTTGCAAACCAAATGCCTCCAACTATATACAGATGACACAGTCATATATGCAAATGGCACCACAGAAGAGGAGGTAATAACTAACTAAACAATCTCCTACTAAAACTGGATGAGTGGTGTGAGTCCAACAAAATAACCATCAACACAAGCAAGTCAAAAACAGTTCTCTTCTCACATAAACAAATCCCAGAAAGAAAACTACAGTGTAAACTAGGAAACCAAACACTAGAAAATGTAGACCATTACATCTACCTAGGCATTGAGTTGGACAGCCAACTAAACTACAACCTATGTATAAACAAAATTGTCCAAAAGGTAGACCACAAACTGTGACTATTTGCAAAGCTAAGAGACTACATGACACAAGAAATGTCAATAAAAATATTCAAGGGCATGGTGCTCCCCTATTTTGATTATGGAGATGTAAACTACATGGGTGCGAAAAAAGAACTTCTAAAAAAGCTGCACACACTACAGAACAGAGCCCTGAAAATCTGGCTCAGAGTAGACAAGCTGCACCCCACCTATGACATACACAAAAGAACCAAAGTAAAATTGCTGGAAAATAGGAGAATAATTCATCTGAAAACATTAGCACACAGCTATAGTCAAGACAATAAACTCCTAACAAAACCACAAAGGGCTACTGGAGCAAATAATGTGCCACTACTAAAGCAGACCAGAAGCCAAATAAAAGCTCATGAGAGAAGCATGCAGGAAATGGCTGCCAAGGTGTGGAATGCCCAAACAGTAAAGGAACGACAAATTCCTGACCTAAAAACATACCAAAAAAATAAGGCTAGGAAACCCCCACTAAGCTGCACTGCAAAGGGGCATGTGATATGTCACAGCCCACCAGCGGGACGCCCAATGGAAGGTAACGATGCCAAAAGTAGCCAGATAGCACACCACACAGTTAGGTACAGGCATATAATATGTAAATAGGAGTAGGCTAGTAAGAGTAGAACAAATAAAACACATATATGCCAAGAAAATACACAAAATTTAACATAGACTACTAACCAGACCAACCAACTATCTATCTGCTACTGAAATGCAGGCAATCAGATACCTTATCAGCAGCTACTGTGTGATAAGATAACACCAACACTACAGCTGGCCAGCATTTAAAACAAGCCTGAATACCTAGGCTTATATCTATGGACAGTATAAATACAGCCTCAATAGAACAAAAAGAAAAAAAAGAGGTTAGTTATGGATGTGTTTAACTATTAGTATAACAATGATTGCATCCATCGATTATCATACATCAGCACAAATTAGCATAGTAACAATCAACATACTATCTTCTTATGCATTTGCTCAGGATAAACTGATTTGTATTTTACATGGTGTTTCATAATCCCAATAGAATACATATTGATTTGAAGCAAATGTCCTTGTGTTTTCAGTGTAACCGTTTCTGTGCTGTTTTGTGTCAATCGGTACAATGGACAAAAAAAAGAAGAGTTATCACCTTTTGAGACAGGCTCATTTTTATATATGCAGCATATATCAATATGGCATAGAAAATGCACTTATATATGGGTCATTCTTTAAAACTGGGCACCACATATTTGGTTTCCACATTATGATGCTGATAATTTGTTCTTTCTTTTATTGATTGCAAGTCAAATAATTATTGTATCCTCTGGGTATTAAGCATGTTAGCAATAGTACATTTATTGAAGCTATCCCAAGAAAGAAATTAAATGTTTCTTTATATGATTTTGTGCTAATGGGAAAAAGTGAAAATTTACACATTTACACTATGCATGTACCTTTTTTCAACTTATTTTTCAATTTATTTCTTGTGAGTCATAACCTTGTCTGCTTAAGAGTAATCAATAAAATCTTGTTTGACTATGTTGTATATGTTAAAATAAGGTTCTGGATGTGTCTTTGATTTTCATGTTACACGAGCGATATTAATGTATTGCTCAATTTGTATAAGATCTAATTCAAAAACTGAAATTCTTTTTTGTCAACTCTGACATATGCACAACATGCAAATCTTCATAGGATATTGGATTAGGCTATTATTTGGAAGGATTTATGCTATTATTTGGAAGGTTTTCACTTTTGGTTTCCATGTCACACTTTTGTGCCCAGGTTAAAGAATGACCCATATATATAGCATATATCAATCAGTATGGATATGATATGGCCTAACACATATATTTATACATAGAATATATCAGTCTAGATTGGCATATCATACCACATCCATTTATATATGTATAACATATAGTAGTATATATTAATATGACGTAGCACATGTATTTATATATATAAAAGTATGGATTAGTATAGCTTAGCACATGCATTTATATGCTCTATAAGCCATTATACGAGTATAATAAAGCCGGAAGCTTCCATCTTCTCCCCAGCCTATCTTCTCTCCCCCCAGTCATCTACTGGTGGAGCCTGCTTAACCTACAACCTACCATCCTACTCTCACTCAGATCCGTTGGGGGGCACCACATGTCTGTGCACGCACCACTGCCCCCCCCCCCCCCTACATACACTCACCGGATTGCAGCATATTTCAATATGGCGTAGCAAATGCACTTATATATAGCATATATCAGTATGTATATGATATGGCGTAACCCATATATTTATATATAGAATATATCAGTCAAAATTGGTATGGTGCACCTCATGCATTTACATCTATATTTTATATAACATATATTATTATAGATTAGTATGACGTAGCACCTGCATTTATATATATAGAAGTATGGATTAGTATAGGTTAGCACCTGCATTTATATATATATATATATATATATAAGTATGGATTAGTAGAGCTGCACTCTCTATATCTATATATATATATATATATATATATATATATATATCCCTGCTACATGTTCTGATATTGAGGGTACACTATTGAGATGGATGTACACGAACATTACGTTGTCAATATCACGCTGGGAACATCAGTTCTCATGCATTCACCACTGTTTACACTATTGAGATGTATGTACACTAACATTACGTTGTCAATATCACGCTGGGAACATCAGTTCTCATGCATTTACCACTGTTTACACTATTGAGATGTATGTACACTAACATTACGTTGTCAATATCATGCTGGGAACATCAGTTCTCATGCATCCACCACTGTTAAGCAGTGAAGAGCTGGGAATGTTTGTTTGTTGTTGTTTTACATCCTAGCGACATCTAAGGTCATATCAGGACGGGTACCGACTTGTGACAGTACGCACTCATGGCAACTTTATAGTGGTGCCCCACTGGAAGACCAGGCCACCAGCACCATGATGTGATATCCCACTCATTCACATTATCCTGACACTGAGCCAACCAGTCCTTGTCCTATCATAATAATTCCGAGCACTAGGCTAGTAGTGGTCCGTGAGAGGGTGGTTGGCTAAACCGGAAACTATTTGGAAAAGCGGAAACAGATTTGCTATTTTAGATGAGTATTGAGATATACAGAATTTAACTTGAATTCTGCAATTCTCATTCTGGGTGGTTATGTTTGTTTAGAAACATATATATGCTTGATTGCATGTTCCTTCAGATTATGACTTCCAAGTTTTTCATGTCAATGATGTTTTTGGGGGTTTTGGGGGTTTGTGGGTTGACTCGATCAGGGTTAAAACCCGTGGGTTCTAATCCAACGATCTACCAAAACGGGAGACGGACGCTCAACGCATTCGGCCATACCATCCAGTCCTGCATGACAATGATGGCGGTAGAATACCAGAAAGGCAGTAAGACTAGTCGAGCGTGGTGTTAGTAAGTAGAACATGTGACTATAGACGAGATCAAGGTTCCGAGTGGGCACGCGTTGAAAACGGCATTGGGAGCAAAGCAAAGGCGTACGGCCATTGAGTTTGCCGATACGCATTGGGCAAAACTTCCATTTTATTCAAAATTTATAGAAATACATAATAATTTTGCACAAACATGGACGGAAGGATGCAATATAATAATATAATGAATATGTTTAAGACACAACTCTCCATAATTAAGCATTTTGAGCTAAGAAAGATACAATTTCAGTCACTTTACAGGCTGATGTTTACATCACCATTGATTAGCCATAAGTAATTCTTGTTCTAAATATTAAAATGTCAAATGTGTCAACAAAAACTTGTTTGAAAGAAATATATAACCAATATCTGATTAACCCTACTCAGTTTCTATTTCTACATATGTCATTAACCATGGGATATAAATAAAAACATGAATAAAATATGTAAAACTGACTCTGGCTATGGCTCTAATACTAGTCTGAGTGCCCAGATTTGTCTGAATCTAAATGTGCATGTCATAAGATGTGCTGATTATATTGATGTAAATGCAACGATGGATAACAGATAAATATCTTAATTTATTATATATATTTTTACTAGTTGGGATTCTATGTTTCAAACAAGAGCTGAGATGAGCTGAAACTAGCACATTTTATAACTTCACCCAGTGTATTAGCATGTGCCATGTTCTTCTCGCTGGTTTGTTTTGCTCTGACACATCCCAGAATGCACCTCGTGACTGGAATGGTGATGTAGTCTATTGGTTCAAAGCGGTACCAGCGTGGCAGGGTGGGTGAGTGGGTGGGTGGGGGCGGATCCGAGTGCATTTACACACGCTGCCGGCTTAAGGTGGCGTGAGCAGGCAGCAAATCGTGACGGCAACCCCCGGAGTGGTTCCCGGCATCCTCCAGCCCCCCCCCCCCCCCACTCCCCGTAACACCGCTACATAACAATATCACCACCGACACATGACCACCACATCACTATACTACCAACATCACACCCTAATGCCGCCAACACACTGCTACCACTACACTATGATAACATTGCCATAACATCACCGTAACACAATCATAACACCACCAGCACATGACCACCACATCACTATATAACCAACATAACACCATACCACAATTGTAACACCACCAAAACATGACCACCACATCACTATACTACCAACATAACACCATAACACCGCCAACAGACAGCTACCACTACACTACTATAACATTGCCATAACACCACCGTAACACAATCATAACACCACCAGCACATGACCACCACATCACTATATAACCAACATAACACCATACCACAATCGTAACACCACCAAAACATGACCACCACATCACTATACTACCAACATAACACCCTAACACCGCCAACAGATTGCTACCACTACACTACCATAACATTGCCATAACACCACGTAACACAATTGTACCACAACCGACACATCAGCACCACATCAATATACTACCAACATAACACCATACCACTGCCATAACACTGCTACCACTACAGTACCATACAAGTGCCATAAGACCAGCGAGGCACAATCATATCACCACCAACACATCACCACCACATCACTATACTATCAACATAACACCCTAACACCGACAACACACTGCTACCACTACACTACCATAACAGTGCCATAACACCACCATAACACAATCACAACACCGCTAACACATCACCACAACACTACCACTATACTACCACTACACAACTACACCACCTCAACACTGCCAACACATCACCACCACATCATTATATAACCAACATAACACCACCATAACACCAACACCACATCACTATATAACCAACATAACACCACTACACCACCTCAACACCGCCAACACATCACCACAACACTACCACTATGCTACCACTACACAACTACACCACCTCAACACTGTCAACACATCACCACCACATCACTATATAACCAACATAACACTATACCACCATACCACAATAACACCACCAACACATCACAACAACACTACCACTAGAATACCACTACACCACTACACCACTACACCACCTCAGCATTGCCAACATATCACCACCACATCACTATATAACCAACATAACACCATACCACCATACCACAATAACACCACCAACACATCACCACAACACTACCACTATAATACCACTACACCACTACACCACCTCAACATTGCCAACAGATCACCACCACATCACCACTGTAATACCACAATATCACCATAACACCACCACCACATCATTATATCACCATCACCACCACATTACCAACATTCAACTACCACCACACTACACCATCGGCATCACACCACAACCCCACCGTGCAACACACCACAACACCGCACAGTGCGAGGTATAAAGTACTTATGCAAATATTATTCATGTATGTAATTCTCCTGCTTTGTTACTTACTTGTTCTACTCGCTTCAAATACTCCTGTAACCTATTAACAATACATGAATACACACCAGAGACTACACCACTATACACCACACACTACACTACACCACTATACACCACACACTACACCACCAGTACACTACACCACTACACTACCCCACTACACTACACCACTACACTACACCACTATTACACCACTATTACACCATCACTTTAATACACTACCATTACTAAACCACCACTATTCACAACCACTACTACACCACCACCAGATATCGCATGCTGCCTTACCCCTCCCCCTCCCCCTCCCCATGCTTCCTCCACCCCCACCCCCACCCCCACCCCTACCCCCATTAGGGTCCCCACTGCTTATCCCCGCGTTCCTTCGGGCTGTCATTCGTTATTCGCCGACAACAACCCCCACTGAACCATCAAAGCCGACACACAAAATACACAACGTGTACACACATGTACAACACGGTTAGCTACCTCTTCATGTCACAGGAGCTGGACATAGGTCAGGCGGTAGAGTGTCCACCTGTGCAGGTGTGGGTCATCCGATCAACCCTGTTCAGTGGATCCATTTGCAGTTTGGGCTATTTTCTGTTCCAACCAGTGGTCCACAACTGGTTCATCAAAGGCTGTGGTATGTGTGTTGTCCTGTCTGTGGGAAAGTGCATATAAATGACCCATTGATGCTTATCGGAGAGAGTAGCCTATGTGGCGGCAGCAGGTTTCTTCCGCAGAAATATGTCAGAATGACCATATGTTTGAAGTCCAATAGTGGATGATAAAAATCAATGTGCTCTAGAGGTGTCGTTAAATAAAACAAGCTTTGTTTTTCTTGTTCATGCCACACTTTCTGATCATTCAGATATATCACAACAGGCAGGCAGTTTTGCAACATATTCACTGTCGTCATTAAAGCTGCATAGCCCAATGAAGCATCACATTTTCAAAATCAAAGAAATTATCTGAATTTGATTCTAAACATCTAACTTAGATACGTATTAAGCATGTATTGTCATATAGAAGGGAATATTGAACCAATTTAATAGAACTGTTTACTGCAGAAACCTATGGTGTTCGAGTGTTGGCGTGCTTGCTAAAACTAATTTGACATGTTTGCACTTCAAATATCTCAAAACATAGCCATTTAAAATAAAAGTTCCTTCAAACTAAAGTACGATAGATTATAACAATCAATTTAATATATTTATCTCAGAAAAGTGACAGAAACTCAAAAGCATCGGAGTATGCAACTATAATATATTGGGGGAGAATATTCCCGTGTGGGCCCGTGAGAGAAGCTTCCTGTAGAAATCCCCAACATCCCAGCACACACACACATACCTCACCGCCCTCCACTCCCTCCCCTCCCCCCTATCCCCTCCCCCCCTCCTCCTCTAACCCGCTCTCCTGCCGGAGGCGCAGCTCCCTACCTGCTCTCTGACGGGGTGGTGGCAGTCCTTAGTAGTGGCGCATCGAGTCTTTCAAACAACTTCCAGAATACACACTCACTTGCACACACACATGGCGTAATCGATTAATCAACTCGGGTCACCCGAGCCACTTCTTGGCACATGCGCACATCCTACAGACTTGGGTTGAATAATCGAATAAGCTTCTCCATGCCCGGGGTTGAAAAAATGGTGGCTTAATCCAAAACTTAAAAAAATAAAAATAATAATAACCGATATAACTACAGCAAAATATGATTTCAAGTAGTTTATGATTGCGTAGTTTAGTTACATTTCCATTTCTTTAATCTGTGTTATTATTTGTTTTAAACCATGTACGACTGGTACTGGTAGCTATTATCCTGCAGGACGGGCCTGCAGAAATGTGATGTCATCATTCCTAGCAAACCCCAGCCAAGAGGTGGGTTCATGGGGTCGGGTCGTTTTGCACATGGCATGTGTTTTTGTCAACTCCAGTCATGGTGTTCGATTTGAAATTCTAGCAAGTCGGGTGACCCGAATCGCTCGGGTCGTGTTAATCGATTACGCCCCTGCACACAATCACTGAGCGGGTCGCGTGCACACACAAAAAACAGTTCGCAGAAAACTTCCACCAGGTGGTGTCGGTGTTTGCTCGTCGCGTGCTCTCACCTTCTGCGATGTGGAGTTCCCTACCCAAGGTTGCTACCTGACACATATAAAGCATGATAAGCGCATCAACGAGGGGACCCAACCGGCGCCATGACGCGCTGGTTAGGTCCATCGAGTGGGGTGCAACTCAACTTCCGGAAAGAAACCCCAGTGAGCCCATTCACACTATTTACGCGTGACCTAATTTGGTATGAGAATGAGGCTGAGTACGCGTCGGGTATTGGAAATTGCCATAAGACACTGCTGTGTGCCGATGTGTATGAACTACTACAGAAATTAAAGGAGTAAAATTTGAAGATATTAACTTTTGAAACTATCATATTCTTTTTTGCATACCTTTTTTCTATTTATTGGTCAATTTTCATGAAGATTGAGTGATGATCAAATGCATTTCAGTCGGCAATATTAACAAAGTCGCTCACCTTGGCTGCCAATCTTTCTTAAATTCAAAATTGCATAACTTTCTTAATATAGATATATTAAAAAATATATTTTAACCCTTTTAAAGCTTTAATTAATTTGTAATTACTAAGACTAATTGTTTAACTGTGTTACACAGATAACTACGCTGACAGTCCTGCATGGTACATGATACCACCATAACAATGCAGACTTGAAGTTGACAGTCACATTGTACTTAAAGAAGGGGAAAATCACCATGCAGGGGTCACCCAATCTTCGTGGAAATTGGCCAATAGACAGAAAACAGGTATGCAAAGATGAATATGGTAGTTTAGAAAATGAAAACCTTCAAATTTGAGTGATTTCAAGAGGTTGTTAGTCAACGAAAAAGTATTCACATGACTTTTCATGCAGCGGCACCTCGCAGATGCGTACGTGGCCTCGGTCTGGTTTCAACATGGCCGCGGCGTGAATAGTGTGAATCTCAGTGTAAAACCATTAATCAGACGTAGTTGGCAAATAATGGGTTGGTTGGTTGTTGGAGTTTTACGTCCTGGCAACATCAATGGTCATATCAGGACGGGTACCAACTTGCAACAGGGGACACTCATGGCAACTTTATAGTGCTGCCCGACTTGTGAATAAGTCCACCATCACCATGACCCGATATCCCACTCAGTCACAGTATCACGACACTGAGCTAACCAGTCCTTGCCTTATCCTAATAATGATTGGTTGCTATGGCCTAAACATAAATCAGTGCCAATGTTGAGTTATACACGGACCGGCTGGCCGTATGAGTTGAGTGTCCTATTAGATTGTTGCAGGTCGTGGGTTCGAAACCCGGCAATGACAAGCCAATGGCTTAATAGTCAGATAGTTGTCGCTACCTGGCCTGACACTTGATATTACTAGGATAGAGCAAGGGGCAGTGGGATTGCGGGGGAGATTTTAATTTCCCCCACTTAAAAGTTAAAGATGTATTGTCTGATTGTTTCTGAGATAAATTCAGGAGATTGATCACTATAATTTATTTTACTCCACTTTGAAGTAGCTTTTATTTTAAATGGCTAAATTTTGAAATACTTGATTTGAAACATGCCAAATTAATTTTGGCAAGCGCTGTCAAGACTCTGACACCATAGGCTTCGAAATCATGGGTACCCATGGGTTCGAAACCTGGTCGAGTCAAACCAATGACTTAAAAATTGATACTTTTTGCTTCCTAGCTAGATGCTCGGCATTATTAGAAGAGGGCAAGGAATGGTTGGCTCAGTGTCAGGATAATGTGACTGAGAGGGATATCAGGTCATGGTGATGGTGGCCTGGTCTGCCAGTGGGCCAGCACTGTAAAGTCACCATGAGTGTGCACTGCCACAAGCCGGTACCCATCATGATATTACTGTAGATGTTGACAGGACGCAAAACTCCAATAACCAACTAACCGTCAACTGGACTCGGTAGCTTCCTTGGAATGTGGCATTTTTACAATATGTAATATAGATGGAAGGCAGCATTCTTCTGGGAGAATGCAAATGGCTGCCATAGAAATTCATTAATCTGCATCTGAGATTAAATAGAACATAGCAGTAACGGTCCATTCGTTCGAACACCCCCGACGGAGGAGTGAGACCAAGAAGTAGGTCACGGAGTAACGACGTATTTCTCGTGTTTTTTGTTGACTGCAGAGGCAGAAGACATTTTTTTTTTAGGCGGTGTGCCAACAGAAAGGTGGCTCATATTGAATGATGGCATTCATAGCTGTCACAAGCAGGCATGGTTTGGTGAGAGTAACTGGAGGTTGGTGGTGACAGCCGACATTTTGACCTCGTTTTCCTACCATTAATCTTCCACCAACATTTTTTCTTTATATCACGCCCTGGATATATAGCACGCCTTGTTCACATTTCGATGATTACAGTCTCTTGGTTCCCATAGCAAGGACGCAATGGCCGAATCGGTAGAGCACAGGCTTGCTTCCCTAACGGGGGATCGGGGTTCGATTCCCGGTCGAGCCAAACCAATGACTTACAAAATTGATGCTTGTCGCTTCTTAGCTGGGTGCTCAGCATTAAAGCTGCATAGTCTGATGAAATATCAAATTGTCAAAACCAAACCAATTATCTAGATTTGATTTTACATATCTAACTTAGATACTGATGCACTTATTAAGCATTTGTTTCTGCATAGAAGGCAATACTGAGTCAATTTAACAGAACCTGTTACTGTAGAAGTCTATGGTGTCAGAGTTTTGGCAAGCTTGCCAAAACTAATTTTCCATGTTTGCACTCAAAATATCTCAAAAGTTTACCATTTAAAATAAAAGTAACTTTGAACTAGTGATCGATCTAATATATTTATCTCAGAAAAAATACAGAAATTCAAAACCATCGGACTATGCAACTTTTTATAGGGCAAGAACTGGTCAGCTGAGTGTCAAGATAATGTTACTGAGTGGGATATCAGGTCATGGTGCCGGGGGCCTGATTTCTCAGTGGGGCAGCACTATAAAGTCACCTTGTGTATGCACAGTCGCAAGTCCGTACCCGTCCTGATATGACATTAGATGTTGCCAGGATGTAAAACTCCAACAACCACCTGGAACCTGCATTGGGCTCAGTCTCAGCTGTTGATGTTCATCCAGGGCAGGCCGTCCTGATATAACCTTAGATGTTGCCAGGACCTAAAACTCCAACAACCAACCAACAAATCATCCAGGGCAGTACTGAAGCACTGGCCCAGACCTGTATGCCCAGGTAGATTCACATAGGGAGGTGGGTCGAAATCCTCAGCTCAAAATATCGAGATCTGGGTCTGAGTTGCTCCTGAAGGCATAGATAGGGGAGATATTTGTCAGAGGTGATAGGGGTGTGAGTGGGATGGGGGGTTGATGTTGGTGCACTGGAAGGAATGCTGGAGAGATAGTAACAAGATATGGCCAGTACTGTGCTTATATATTCAGATTTTGTATTTAGATCCACAGGAATGTCAGCAATGCACACATACGTAATTTAGCTAAAATAATAGAAACAATTGAGAATATAGGCTTAACAGGGGCCGCTTTGTAAGTTAAGAAACTACTGAGAATATAGGCCTAACAGGCTTAACAGGCTTAACAGGCTTAACATGCTTAACAAGCTTAACATACTTAACAGGCTTAACAGGCTTAACAGGCTTAACAGGCTTAACAGGCTTAACATGATTAACATGCTTAACATGCTTAACAGGCTTAACAGGCTTAACAGGCTTAACAGGATTAACAGGCTTAACAGGCTTAGCAGGGACCGCTTTGTAAGTTAAGAAACTACTGAGAATATAGGCCTAACAGGCTTAACAGGCTTAACAGACTTAACATGCTTAACGGGCTTAACATACTTAACAGCTTAACAGGCATAACAGGCAAAACAGGCTTAACATGCTTACCAGGCTTAACAGGCTTAACATGCTTAACATGCTTAACAGGCTTAACATGCTTAACAGGCTTAACAGGCTTAACATGGGCCGCTTTGTAAGTTAAGAAACTACTGAGAATATAGGCCTAACAGGCTTAACAGTCTTAACAGACTTAACAAGCTTAACAGACTTAACAGACTTAAGAAACTTAACATACTTAACTGGCTTCACAGACTTAACAGGGTTAACAGGTTTAACAGGCTTCACAGGCTTAACAGGCTTAACAGGGGGTACTTTGAAAGTTGGGAAATTATTGAAAATATAGGCTTAACATTAACCGGTAGGGGAAGGACAAGGTGCTTTGAAACTATAGCATGCATAGCAGTTTATTAAAATTGTATCATTGGATGATTTTGAGTTTCTGCTATTTTATGAGATACATCAATTAGGTTTATTGTTATGATCCACTTTACTTTAGCTTTAAATGGCTAACTTTGGAGATATTTGGATAAATGTTGGCATGCATGTGAAACATCTGACAATGTAGGCTTCAGCACTAACAGATTATATTATATAGCTTCAGTATTCACTTCTATGCAGCAACAAATGCATAATAAGTCATCATCATCATCATGCTGTCGGTCGTGATGCGACAAAGACTGCTTTCATTACTTGACTGCCGCGCTCCATTTAGAGTGATGTCCATGAGTCGGTCTTAATGTCTCTCAGCTTCAGGTTTCTCTGGATGGTATCCTTGAACCGGAGATGAGGGTGCCCTCTCTTTCTGTAACCAGAAGACAGTTGAGAGTACAGGATCTGCTTTGGTAGCTTGTCTGATGACATCCTCATGAGGTGTCCAGTCCACCGGAGATTCTTTTTGATCAGAAGATCTTCCATAGAGGGCAGCCCTGTCTGTTCGAGTATTTCCTTATTTGTCACTTTGTCCTTCCAGGTTAGCCTCATGATCGAACGCAGATGCCGCATCATGAAGGCGTCCAGCTTTTTCACCTGTCATCTGTACACTGTCCAGGCCTCGGCTCCGTATAGTAGGGTGGATAGCACGATTGCATGGTAGATCTTGCCTTTGACCCGCATGGACCACATGGTGGTTGTTCCAGAGTCTCTGGCATAGTCAGCCGAAAGATGCGCTAGCCTTGGCCATCCTCCTCTGTATTTCAGCATCAATGCGTCCATCGCTTGATATAGTGCTTCCAAGGTAGGTGAATTCCGGAACGGAATAAGTACACCAGTATTTAAGGTGGATATGCGGGCTCAAATCTAGATTAGTGCTTTGGTTTTGACAATTGTTGCACTTTCATTGGACTATTCAGCCTTAATGTGACGCAAATTGTTTAGACATGTATTTTGTTTAACTGTCACTTTACTGTATGCTGCCATAACCTAACTCTGTCGGTGAATACTGTAGCACATGACCCAGTGACTGCTTAGACTTAGTCAAGCTGGCTCCGCTTATACGCTGCCATATCCTAACTTTGTAAGTGAATATTGGAGCACATGACCCAGTGAGTGTTCAGAGTTAGCCTTAGTAAAACTGGCTCTGCATATAGCGGCGTTACTATGTAGCTGCTCGCTGATTGGCTGCCGTGGCGTTGACACGTGACGAAGGGAGACGCCCAGTTACTGGAGGCAGTTAATACTCACAGTCACACACTGCGTCTCTCCCCACCCCCACCCCACCCCCACGCGCACACCCCCACCTCACACCACTCCTTTCACTCCGATACACACATATGCACACAGATACTACCACATGGTGCACTGGTACACCAACTAACACACACAAAAAAGACCCGCCGATCTTGAAATCACTTTGTCAACATTCTTGCCTTCATGTAGTGACAGCTTAGGAAGCAGATGCAACAGGAATTGTTTTGTTGTATGTTGGTAGTTGTGCTTACTGTAGTTGTGAATGACTCTGCAGAATTATATTGACATCAGACAACGTGAATGGTGCTTGAGTGAATGTGTTACTGTGCCGCATTGCTGCATGCTCATTTGTGTGTCACAGTCTTTGTTGTTGTTGGTCTTATTTACTGTTGCTTTGGGGAACTCTATAATCCCATGGCCATCGGACAATATTAATGGTGTTTGGGTGAATTGTGGCATGTTCATATATGTGTTATGGTCACGTGTGTTGTAGAATAGTTACTGTTGTTGTGGTGGATGCTGCACACTTACGTTAACATCAGACACAACGCATGCTAGAATGTATTACTGCACCGGCCTGCTGCATGCTCAATTGTTTGCTATAGTCTTTGTTGTTGTTGCAGCTTGTATTTACTGTTGCTGTAAAGAACTATATATAATTACATTTGCATCAGACAAAATGAATGGCACAATGCATTACTGAAACGCCTTGATGCATGCTCAATTGTTTGTTATAGTCATGGTGGTTTGATTTACTGTTGCTGTGGAGAACTCTGCATAATCACATTGATAGTAAACACAATGAATAGTAGAATGCATTACTGCACCGCCTTGCTGCATGCTTATTTGTTCGATATCGTCTTTGTTATAGATTATCTATGGTGGTCATATTTACTGCTGCTGTGGAGAACTCTGAATAATTACAATGATATCAAGCACAATAAATGGTTAAATGCATTGCTGTACCACCTTGCTACATGCTTATTTGTTATTGTTTTTGTTGTTGGTGTTGGTGGTCGTATTTACCATTACATAATTACATTGTCATCAAAGAAATGGTAAATAAGATTACAATAGTGTCTTGTTGTGTGCGTTTTTTGTTATTGTTTTCATTGCTGTGGAGGACTGTACATAATTACATTGTAATCAAATAAAATGGTAGACAAGATCATGGCAGTGCCTTGTTGCATATGTTTTCATTATTTGGTCATTGCTGTGGAGTACTCCACATAATTACATCGTCATCAAACAAATGGTAAATAAGATTACAACAATGTCTTGTTGTGTGTGATTTTTGTTTTTGTTTTCATTGCTGTGGAGTACTCTACGTACTTGCATTGTAATCAAACAAATAGTACATAAGATTACAACATTGTCTTGTTGTGTGCGGTTGTTGTTATTGTTTTCATTGCTGTGGAGGACTGTACATAATTACATTGTAATCAAATAAAATGGTAGACAAGATCACGGAAGTGCCTTGTTGCACAGGTTTTCATTATTTTGTCATTGCTGTGGAGTACTCTACATAATTACATTGTCATCAAACAAATGGTAAATAAGATTACAACATTGTCTTGTTGTGTGTTTTCTTCTGTTATTGTTTTGATTGCTGTGGAGTACTCTACATAATTACATTGTCATCAAATAAAATGATAGATACAATTATGACAGTGCTTTGTGGTGTGTCTTTCTGTTATTTTTTTCATTGCTGTGGAAAACTCTACATACATCACACAAAATGCTAGACATGATCATGACGGTGCATCACTCTATGTACCTTAGTTATTGCTTTTTGTTGCTGTGGAATATACTATATAATTACATTTTTATCAAACAACAAGGTAGACAAGATCCTAACAGTGCCTTGATGTATGTGCTTTTATCATTCTTTTCGTTGTTGGTGGAGGACTCTGCAGAATTAAACTGCCATAAAACAAGATGGCGGAACATACATTATTACTCCACGTTACTGCATAGTACATCTGCTGCTATTGTAGTTGTTTGCAGAGGACTCAGTAGAATTGCACTACCTTCAGATAAAATTGTAGAACATATGGCCACTCCGCCTTGCTCTATGCACTTAATGCACCCGGCGACTACTTACTCTCAACCTGTGAGGTGGTTACTCCTGCGACCTTCAGTTGCACATGGTGGGCCATGCATGTGTCTTATACGTACGGCTGAATCCTATTCAGATGTATGCAGATTAATGACCAGTCCAAGCTTGTGCTAAAACTATCACAATCTCAATGATTTCTTTGATTGGATTCCCTGTCCTTCTGACCCAAATGAGTTGACCTTCTGACCTAGATAATTCCTAGTCTCGTTCTAGGTTTCTGGTACTTGGAGAAATGGAGAGTAAGAATCACGAGGCAACATATAAGGGATACAAAAGGGGGACAATGTTTGAACTAATGCTGATCACGTCACATATAAACAGTGATAAAGTAAGCAGAGTGACAGTTGGCTCACGGCGTAGACAGAGGAAGGAGAGAATGCCCGCTCCGCAGTGAATAACATGGAAGTTAAAGTTGCATAGTCCGATGGTTTTGAGTTTCTGTCATTTTTCTGAGATAAATATACTAAATTGATCGTTATAATCTACCATACTTTAGTTTGAAGTAACTTTTATTTTAAATGGCTAACATTTGAGATATTTGAAGTGCAAACATGTAAGATTAGTTTTGGCAAGCATGCCAAAACTCTGACTCCATAGGCTAATATAACATGTTAATCTGAACCCTATGGTAGCCATCAGCCAGATATAATATTTGAGAAACATAAGAGCCACCCCCCTAATTATGTAGGTTTCAACCCACAATTTCATCCCTCTTACTCATGTTACCTTCTATTATGTGTTTGTTTGTTTTGGGGATTTTACATCCTAGCAACATATATGGTCATATCAGGTCGGGCACCGACTTAATTGTGACAGTGCGCACTCATGGCGACTTTAAATTGCTGCCCCACTGGGAGATCAGGCCGTCCTCACTCAGTCACATTATCTCTGATACTGAGCTAACCAGTCCTTGTCTTATCCTAGTATCTCTCTTGATCATTCAATCTAATCTACCCTACTAATTCCCCACCAAAATAACATTTGAATTTAACATGCTCTTAGTAGTTTTAATGTTATTCAAATTAAATGCCTTCAATGAAAATTATCACTTATAAGTTGTAATTTGTGAAGAAAAACACCTTTTTTAAAGATCAGACGACATTTTGCCAGAACAAGACGCTCCATAGTTCCGAGCAGACGACATTCTGTCGGGTGCTAAATTGTGTGTTCTTTCTGCGCGGGGTCTCAGGGCACCCAGAGGCTAATGTGCTGCAGGCTGAATTACACCCCACCGGGTTCTCCCATTCTCCCACGCCCCCTTACATGTCACTTCCGTCACACCTAAACGTCACTTCCGGTCTGGCGTTCCCATCCGGTCTGCCTTCGGTAACACGTGGACGCCACTATTAATTAACCTACAGCCGCCAACATTGCCCTCATGTATCTTCGCCTCTTGACCCCCCCACTCCCCCCACACCCTGTCTCACCCCTCAGCATCACCCCACCCCCACTTCACCCTCACCCTACACCATCACCCCACACCCTCACCCCACACCCTCACCCCACATCCTCACTCCACACCCTCACCCCACATCCTCACTCCACACCCTCACCCCCACCCTCACAACCATCCCCACTTCACCCTCAACTCCACCCTCACTCCGCGCTCTCACCCCCACCCTCACAACCATCCCCACCCACGCTCAACCTCCCCATCGCCTCTATCCCCAACCCCAACTCAGCCTCACCCCCACTCTCACCGCCATCCCTACCTTTACTCACACACTCACTCCTACACTCACCTGTACCTTCACTCCAACGCGTCACCCGGCCATCACCCAACCCTCACCCCCCACCTCACAACCATCCCCACTTCACATTCACCCCACCCCTTACCCACACCTTCACCCACACCCTCACCCATGCCCTCACCCACACCGTCACTCTAACCGTTACTTATCGACTAACCCCTACACTCACCTTTACCCTTACTCCCACTCTCACCCCCACCCTCCCATACCCTCACCCTCACCCCCACTCTCACCCCCACCCCTACCTTTACTTACACAATGAGCCATACACTCACCTTTACTCTCATTCTCACCCATCATCCCACCAACCTCCCCTCCCCATCACCTCCCACCCAGCACCCCCGCCCCCCCCACCCACAACTGTACCCTCACCCTTACTCCCCCCACACACACCGGTCAACCCCCCCTTCCACCCAGCCCCCCCCCCCCCCCCCCCCCAACTCTGCACTCACACTTCTCCACCGCTCACCCCCTTCACACTTCACCACCACCCACTTCCCCCACCCCTTGCCCCCCACCTTAACTTTCACCCCTACCTCCCCCTCCACCCCCACCACCACCCCTTCAGCCCACCCATGCCTTCAGGTGCAAAAGGGGGGCAGCCTCCACATCCTATGTTCTCAGCTCTACCTCACTGCTTTGCATTCCAACCACAATCCAAAGAAGAAAATGAAGAAACGTAATGGGGCTGTCACATTACGACGCTTCTCACCAACGCACGTCAACGTATGTGATTTTTTGCCGCAACATCGGGATATGTTAGGAAGCATCACAAGTGCGGTCGGCGTGCATTGGTATTCGTTGATGGACGGCGACAGTTGGCGAGGGTCGGCAGCACGCGTCAGGGAATCGGCAAAGTTTTGTGCTTGCACAAAACTTTCGACGTGCAACAACGCACGGGTGCCAACATTATGTTGACGTTAGGGACGCGTCGAGATACGTTAAATGCACTGGAATAATGTTATGCGAACGATAGGCATACACCGTGCATGTGTGAGGGTCATTCCCACACTTTGTGCCAAACTGTTGCTTTTTGTTGTTTTACGTCCTAGCCACATCTAAGGTCATATCAGGACGGCGCACCAAACTTTTACCACAACTTCAGCCGCATGCTACCAATACGTTGCGCTGACGCTGACAAGTTTGACGTGTCTCAATGATTAAAAGTGATTTTGCAGGTTGGCAGCACGCCAGCGAGAAGCATCGTAATGTGACAGGGGTATAACACCAAACAAACCAACATCTCAAATTTGATTCCTCCTGATATGATGTTTGATAATGGTATAGCTAGTAAAACCCCAACAAACAAATAAGCCTTTTAAATCTTGGCGAAGAAACCCAACACCAAACAAACCCACATCTCAAATCTGATTCCTCCTGATATGATGTCTGATGATGTTATGGCTAAAACACTAACAAACAAATAAAGATTCCCCTTCTTTTTTTCCTTTTTGTGGGTGTACATTAGTTGATTATGCTGGGGAAATTTCAATCGGGGACAATTGGTCTTCCTCATTCCACTGCTCGTTGCCCTATCCTAATAATGCCGAGTGCCTGGCTAGGAAGCGACAAGTATCAATTCTTAAGTCATCAGTTTGACTCAACCAGGGTTCAAACCCACAACATCACGGTCTACCAACATGGGAGATGGACGCTCTAACTCATTCGGTAGTAAGAGTAGAAAATAAAAAATATATATATATGCCATGAAATCCAAACAAACTAACATGGACTACTAACCATATCAATCAACTACTTACCTGCAACTGTAAGGCAGGCAATCAAACATCTTACCAGCAGCTAACGTGTGATAAGATAACACCAACACTACAGCTGGCCAGCATTGAAAACAAGTCTGAGTACTCAGGCTTATATGTTATGGACAGTATAAATACAGCCTTAAAAAAAAACAAAAAAACAAAAAAAAAACATCCCGTCTGGAGTTGGGCATTACACTCAGCTAGCAGTCATTCTCTACACCCCACTCCACCCCCAATCTTTATCCATCCCACCCACCCTTCCCACAAGGCTGTATAAAGCACGTGTAGCACACACCCTGGTGTTGGCTCTCTGCTACCACTGTCTGGCTGCTATTATTTACCGCCAATGACTTGGCAGACTACAATATAATATAGGCTTGTATCAGGATGTCTACACAGTACGGCCACGGATCAGTGTTAGTTATCGTAGGTGATCAGACATAATATCTGATCAACTACAATAACTAAGACTTAACCAGGCTGAAAATTACGGCATATGTCCACATTGAGAAAAAGATGATATTAATACATAAAACCCATCTCAGCATTGATAAGTTTTATTCCCCCAACCCACAGATCAATACATAAACCCCCAAGACACTCACTTACTCTATATATTGAGCAGTGGGTTGGGGAAATACAGCTTATCAACTCTCATATGTATTTTATGTACAAATATAATTTGTTTCTTAAAATGGACATAGGCCTGGTTAATTCTCAGCTGACGCATTGTTGTCTTCTAATTTCTATCATGTAGATGTTGTGTCATAATAGTTTTCATACCCAATGTGATAACATATATATGTGATGTATAACGCATTATGCGAGTATAAAGGCATGGAAGGGAATTAACCCCTTTTGATTATTATTATGTGCTAATTATTGTTAATATTACACTATATACTGTATTGCCTCCTCCATCTCGCGACTGGTGGCGCCACCCCTGGCTGCGCCCGGTACCTGCCTACCCTCAATATATCACTCGCATCGGGGATTTGTTATGCTGTATAAGCCATTATACAAGTATAATAAGCCGGAAGATTCATCTACTCCCCCAGCCACTAAGTCATCGGTTGGTCACCTACTCATTAGGTCATCTACTGGTTCCTCATGACCTCAGCACATGGCACCACTTACTCGCCCAAGCTTCAGTCCCCCTGATTCACTCACTGTACCGCTGAATTTATATATATATAATTTCTCCTCTGTGAGTGCTGTCTCCAGTTTTGGTAGATTGTGGGATTTGAAGTCACGTGTTCTAACCCTGGTTGAGTGAAACCAATGACCTAAAAATTGAATTTATATATATATATAATTTCTCCTGTGTGAGTGCCGAATGAGTTGAGTGGCTGTCTCCAGTTTTGGTAGATTATGGGATTCGAAGTCACGTGTTCGAACCCTGGTCGAGTGAAACCAATGACCTACAAATTGATACTTGTTGCTTCCTAGCCAGGCACTCAGCATTAATAGGATTTTTTTTTTGTTGGGGGGGACAAGTTTTTTATTCTGCCAATGACTGGTTAGTTCAATGTCAGGATAATGTGACTGAGGGGGATATCAGGTCATGGTACTGGCGGCCTGGTCTCCCGATGTCACAAGTCGGTACCCATCCTGATTTGACCTCAGATGTTGCCAGGACGTAAAACTCCAACAACCAACCTGAGTTCGCTACCTTCCGGTGGTATGCCAGCTTACTCAGTTCTACTCCTGAACACAAGTAAACAAACTCGCCATGGCCTAGTTAACGGACAGAGGCAGCTTCGAAGGCCTGGCAGCACAGAGTACAACTACCATCCCCTACTACCATCCATCCCCCTCCTACCGGCGACACACTCAACTACTACAACATCCAACACATCCGGGAACCAGCCAGATGGGTTCTCCGGTGCTGTTTTCAAGTGCGTGTCCTGATATGATCATATAAGTTGCTAGGACGTAAAACACCAACAAACAAGCTGTCAAGTGCATATTCAAATTTACCTCTGAATTCTTTGAAAACCAGTGTTGACCCCCCACCCCCCTGCCCCACGACCACCATCACAAACAACACCAACTCCCATGGATCAATGTTTATACTACGCTTTACAAAACGTCCCGATTAGTGGATTGACCACTATGTTAGTTTGGTCGCTATGCCAGGCTCAACGCTATATCAGGTTGACTGCTACATCCGGTTGATCACTATTTTGGGTTGACTGCTATGTGCAGTTGACCGCTATATCAGTTTAACCACTATATCAGGTTGACCGCTACATCCGGGTGATCACTATTTCAGGTTGATCGCTATCTGCAGTTGACTGCTATATCAGTTTAATTTTGGGTTGACCGCTTTGTGTGGTTGACTGCTATATCAGTTTAACCACTATATCAGTTTGACCGCTATATCGGGTTGACTGCTACATCCGGTTGATCACTATTTCGGGTTGACCCCTATGTCCGGTTGACCGCTATATGAGTTTGACCACTATATCAGTTTGACCGCTATATATAGTTGACCGCTATGTCCGATTGACCGCTATATCTGGCTGACAAACCATCCCACTCAATACAACCACCCATCCAAGCAAGCCACCCACCTGTGGAGAAAGCAACAAAAAACCCACCCACCCAGCAGTTCTTAATACCAGCTCTGTAGCCTCCTCCGAGCCCGCCTCCGAGCCCGCCTCCACCATCTTCGCCGGTCACAAGGTATCAAGGCCTAGCATTTGCCCGCCCGCCCGCCCCTCCACACGCCCACCTACTCAGCAGATCTACTTACCAACCTGCTCCTCCCAGCTACACTACCGCCACCTGGCGGAGGGTTTCACAACTGTCAAACCCGCAACGATTTGCACACTTTCTAACTAAATATATATTTAAAAGATTATATTCTCTGATTAAGCAGGGGGAAATTTCAATCGCGTACAATTGGTCTTCCCCATTCCACTGCTCCTAGCCCTATCATAGAAATGCGGAACACCAGGCTATGTAGCGACAAGTATACATTTTTATTTTTTAAGTCATTGGTTTGACTCGGTCAGGGTTTGAACTTCATGTCTTGCCACACTGAAACTGGACGCTGAACTCAAGTATCGATTTTTAAAGTTTTTAATGACAAGTTTAAATTGTTAAGTTATTGGTTTCTCTCAGCCAAGATTTGAAACCCACGGATTCAGAATCCCACGAAACGGGAAGAGGACGCTCAACTCATCCTGCCCTCCTCTCCCTGCTCCTCCTCTTCTCTCTCTCCCTCCCTAAGTATCTCTTCCCCTGGATCTGCGTTGACGTCCAAGATTGCTACTCACACTAAGCTTAATCAGCAAATTGAATATTATTAACTAAATAAAAACCAAGACGCTAAACGGTGTGCCGACCATTTTGTTCGTTTGTTGTTGTTTTCCATCCTAGCAACATCTAAGGTCATATCAGGATGGGCACCGATTTGCAACAGTGCACACTTAAGGCAACTTTATACAGTTGCCCGACAGGGAGATATAGCGGTCAAGGACTGGTGCTAACCAGTCCTTGTCCTATCCTATTAATGCCGAGTGTCATGCTAGGTAGCGACAAGTATCAATTTGATAAGTCATTGGTTTGACTCAACTGGGAATTGAACTCCCAACCTTCCGCAACGGAAGCCTGCGCTCTACTACCAATTCGGCGACCGTGTCCGGTTTATGTGCCGATGAAGAAGACGTAGATTATGGCGGTGGTTGTGGGTGGACGATTTAGTACAACGTACCCAAACACCACACGCACACACCCACCCACACACCCACTCACACACCCACATACTCACACACCTACTCCACCAGGTGTGACCTGGAGTCCCTGGACACCTCCACACAGGTGATAATAACACACTCTCCAAGCATGGGAGGAGAGTTTTCATGGAGCAGCATAGTGCAAGGTCGGTGCAAGGTCGGTATTTAAAAATATAAACACCCACAAAGAAAATCAACAACAACAAAACCCCTCACAACTAAGACAAAATGCATAATTGATTACAATCTACAGTAGTGCCTGTCTTTAGCGAATCTTGTGGTTAACAAACCCCTGCTACCTGCGGACAATGTGGGCGATCCGATTTTTTAGTTCAAATTCCTGCCGTTGGCGTCGCCACCGAACTAGTGGGCCTAAACGGCACACTGTCACACTGCAAACTCAATGGCGATGAGCAATCTTCATATAGAACAAGTGAAATATCTAGAACCACACCCCCTAGAAACAAACTGCCTGGTACACATATATAAAACATATTCAATGAATAGATTATATTAAATGTATAAGGCTATGGTTCTGCCTTTCTATTAATTTTGAATAAAATAAACGTTTTACACTGTGCATGCCGGCAAACTCAATGCATTGTCAAAGTCCGTGAGCAATCTTCATATAGGAAAAGTGAAATATCACTAGAAATACACCACTTAGATACAAACCGTTTGGAATTCATATAGAAAATATATTCAACAAACAGATTATATTAAATTTATAAGGTTAGGGGTCTGAATTTCTATTAATTTTGAATAAAATTGACGTTGTGAACTGCATGTATTGGCAAACTCAATGAATCAATGCACTGTCAATGCCCATGAGCAATCTCCATATAGACAAAATTAAATATCTCTAAAAATATAGCACTTAGATACAAACCGCTTGGATCACATATAGAAAACATATTAAACAAACAGATTATATTAAATTTATAAGGTTAGGGTTCTGAATTTCTATTAATTTTGAATAAAATTGACGTTTTGAGCTACGCGTATCAGCAAACTCAATGAATCAATGCATTGTCAATGGCCGTGAGCAGTCTTCATATAGAAAAAGTGAAATATCTCTAAAAATACACCACTTAGATACAAACCGTTTGGAAGTTATATAGAAAATATATTCAACAAACAGATTATATTAAATTTATAAGGTTCGGGTTCTGAATTTCTATTAATTTTGAATAAAATTGACGTTTTGAACTGCGCGTATCGGCAGACTCAATGCATTGTCAATGGCCTTTTAGGCCGATTAGTACCGACACGCCACGAAGTGTCGGAAAAAATTAACTATGCCAAATGTCCCCCATTGTTCAATGTGCAAACTGTGATTTGTCTCAGTCAACTGTCTATCCAATGATATGATACCTATTAAGTCAGAACAGCATCTTCTAAAATAGATGACAATGCCTGTTCAAAGTACTGTAATATATATATGAGATCCTTTTTTTTGTTTTTTCTTGAAGATTTATATTGCCTATCATGTATGAGTCTGACTTTTACGATTAGACAGTTGATTGATAGAAAGCCCAAGCATACATTTGTTACCGACCCAAGGAATTTTAACCTCCCACACCACATAGACATGGTATGAGAGCAACTGGCCTTTGATGACACTGTAAGGTATACACAGCAGTGGAAATCCAAATTGGCAGAGGTGATGGCATGGGGAATCAAACCACCGACCTTCAGATTAGGAGTCTGACCTAGAAAAAGGTCAGACATTATAACCACTCCACCACAGAGAACACCATTATACATAAATCATTATGGGAGAATAAAGGTTATAGACTTTATTATTGTACCCATTATTCCATGTGTTACCATGAATGCGCATGGTCACCAGCGAGGCAGTACTCCTCCTGATATGACCTTGGATATTGCCAGGACGTAAAACTCCAACAACCAACCAACCAGACCAATGCCCAAATACTGACAACTAAAATAACTCATTGGTTATTGTTTTTGTGAACTGTCAGTTCTCAATATTAGCACTCATTCCCTCCAAGCTGGTTGCCCGCGAGTCTTTGCCTATAATCAATGCGTCTACTTGGGTGGATGACGAATGCTATATGTTTGATCTGCATGTATCACGAAACCCCCACATGGGACTTCACTACCAGAACGGGCACTTTGCCTACCACCCTTTGCCCCCCTCATTCCTGCCCCCCTTCATGGTTCTGACCCTACACACGGGCCAATAGCCCTACTCTTCCCAAGTAGGCCCTGATTATGACTCATCGGTCCCTCTAAGGAGAGGGAGGGCGATGACCCCCAACCCCCACCAACCCCACCAACCCCACCAACACTCACCAACGCCCAGCAACCCTCACCACCCCAACCATCACCATAACCATCTTCACACACTTATGGTCCAGACGGGATGGCCGAATGAGTAAGAGCGTCCGTCTCCCATTATGGTACATCGTGGGTTCGAACCCTGGTCGAGTCAAACCAATGACTTAAAAATTGATACTTGTTGCTTCCTAGCCAGGCGCTCGGCATTATTAGGACAGGGCAAGGACTGGTGTGCTCAGTGTCAGGATAATGTGACTGAGTGGGATACCAGGTCATGGTGCTGGCAGCCTGGTTTCCCAGTGGAACAGCACTATAAAGTCACCATGAGTGCGCACTGTCACAAGTCGGTACCCGTCCTGATATGACCTTAGATGTTGCTAGGACGTAAAACAACAACAAACAAACCTATACCCTTCCCACAGCATGTTACTTGTTAGGGGCCTGTTACAACCCATGGATTTTTTGTTGTTGTTTTTTTGTTGTTGATGCTGTGTTTATACTGTCCATAGCATGTAAGCTCAAGTGCTTGGGCTTGTTTTCGATGTTGGCCAGCTGTAGTAGTGGCTTAATCTTTTCACACAGTAGGAGGTGATAAGATGTTTTGGTTTCTCACACAGTAGCAGGTACATGGTGATTATTTAGTATCAGGTGTTCTGATAGGTATATTGTTTTTATTTTCTGATCACCGTTGTAGTGGGTATGAATAGCATATTCGTTTTTTGGTTTTAGTTTTTGGTTTTACTACTACTTATCAACTAGCCTACTCTACATTTATAGGCTTGTACATAGTTTGTAGGTGTTTGTTATCTACTGAGGGTGGTCCAGATTACCCCCTTGGGGCAGCCCAGTTTGTGGGCCGTCAACTTGATAATTATCCTTCAAGCATAAGATCCCTCATCAAGCAACAAACATAAACTGAAAGTTTGAGCTGGGCAGTGACTGAGTAAACATTTTTGTTATTTAACGATGCCTTTGGAGCGCATTGATTTTTGTTCTCATATCATCAGCTATTGGATGTCAAATATATGGTAATTTTGACATATTTCTTTGGAGTAATCCCACTGCTGCCACATATGCTACTCTTTCCTATAATCAGCAAGGGGTCTTTTATATGCACTTTCCCACAGACAGGATAGCACATACCAAGGCCTTTGAAGAACAAGTTGTGGACAATATTATCCTGACACTGTGCCAACCAGTCCTTGCCCTATCCTAATAATGCCGAACGCCTGGCTAGGAAGCAACAAGTATTAATTTTTAAGTCATTGGTTTGACTCGACCTGGGTTCGAACCCACGATCCCATGATCTACCAACACAGGAGACGGACGCTCTAACTCATTCGGCCATCCCGTCTGGTCGGGATCTTGGTACTAATGGCCCAGTCTCTTAATGGGCAGCACTATGAAGGCGCCGTGAATATGGAAAGTGAGTACCCACCCTGATATGCCCTCAGATGTTGTTAGGCAGTGAATTCACAACAAAGAAACCAGCAATCCTGTTAATAGTGTTATACATATCATTTAATGTATAACTGTATGTTCGATTTGGGCCGGAAGAGCGGTAGTGGCAATATATAATTCAGAAGAAGAAAACATTTAGAAAAACAACAGCAATAAAAGTAAATATATATTGTATTATATGTTTATTAATTTGTATTGATCCATATTGAAGCTGAACTGCAAGACATTGCGATGTTTGTTCGTAGGGGTTTGAAATCCTAGTAACAATGTTGGTCATATCACAAAGGATACTGACATGTGACAGTGCACACTCATGACAACTCTATAGTGCTGCCCCACTAGAAGATCAGGCCGTCAGTACCATCACCCAATATACCATAGTCATAGTATCCTGACACTGAGCTAACCAGTCCTTGCCCTATCCTAGTAATGCCAAGCACCAAGTTAGATAGCGAAAAATATCAATTTAGCAAGTCATTGGTTCGATTCGAACTCCCACAAAAGTCATTAGTTTGACTCGGTCGGGTTTTGGCAAACTGTCGACATTCCACACAGGAAGCCTGCGCTCTACCAATTCGGCTACCGCGTCCGGTCGGGACCCATACCGCTTTGTCATACACCGCTAGGACCCGTTGCTGTCCCTGACGCTGGTCCTCGTACAAACACGGCCACCAAAGCTTTGCTAGAGCCCTCTGGGGAGAGGCTGGACGATGTTCTACACACTGCTCCCCCAGCCCAGCGCGCTGCATCATGGTACCCCGACACGCCATCCCACCATCGGGCAGGTTGTGGTGAGCAGCTGCCGCTGTAGGATGGCTGTGTAGAGGACCGGATCCGCGCCACTGCTTCCGTGTGTGTGAGCAACTCTAGGTCACTGACTCTATCTGTGAGCAAATCTAGATCACTGGTGTATGTGTGAGCAAATCTAGGTCACCCATTCGATGTCCGAACAAATCTAGGTCACCGTTTCCGGGTGTGAACAATCTAGGTCATTGACTTTATGTGAGCAAATTTAGGTCACCGGTTCCATGTGTGAACAAATCTAAGTCACCGACTTTATCGGCGAGCAAATCTAGGGGATTGGCTCCGTACGTGTGCAAATCTAGGTCACTGGTCAGAGTGTGAGCGAATCCAGATCATTGGATCGATGTCTGAGCAAATCTAGGTTACTGGTCCGGGTGTGAGCAAATCTAGGGCATTGATCCGTGTGTGAGTAAATCTAGGTCACTGATTCAGTGCATGTACAAATCTAGGTCACTGATTCAGTGTGTGAGCAAATCTAGGTCAGTGATTCCGTGTGTGAGCAGCTCCACCGCGCTGGTACCAACTTGACTTGTCCATGTATGAGCAAATCTAAGTCACTGGTTCTGTGAGTAACACAATGACACTGATTCCATGTGTGAACAAATATTACGAGTTCCAAATGGGAGAATCTCCTAGGTATTTATGACCAGACAGGATGGCCCAATGAGTTAGAGCGTCCGTCTCCCATGCTGGTAGATCGTGGGGTCGTGCATTCGAACCCTGGTCGAGTCAAACCAATGACTTACAAATTTATACTTGTTGCTTCCTGGCCAGGCGCTCGGCATTAATAGGATAGGGCAGGGACTGGTTGGCTCAGTGTCAGGATAATGTGACTGAGTGGGATATCGGATCATGGTGCTGCGGCCTGATTTCCCAGTGGGTCAGCACTATAAAGTCACCATGAGTGCACACTGTCACAAGTCGGTACCCGTCCTGATATGAGATTAGATGTTGCTAGGATGTTAAACAACAACCAACTAACCAAATCGTCAGGGGAGCTGTTGATGTTGGAGGTGCCAGTTAGTGACAAGCCGGGGATATATTATTCAGGTGAGGTGGCGCACCCTAGGTTTTCCTTGCATAAATCCCTAATGGGCAGCATCAGTTACACTCAACACTGCGCAGTACTCTCAGATCACCGAGTTTATTCACAAAGATAAGCTTTTACAAGTTTTACTAACACTGAGCAGATAAAGCATGTGTTTCCCAACGTGAAGTCAGAGTGAGATATGCACCCCTAAGTGATATAAACAGAAACAACACTGTGACAATATTGTCGTAGGGTACTGATGAAAATGGGAAATATTGTTCCTAGAGCGGGATTTGAACCCACGCCTCATGAATTCCAGGACAGTGTGCTAAACATTATACCACCTAGGCTCCCTTATGACATCACCTTATCCACACTCACCTGTATATATGTGGTGCCTTGAATGAAAGGTCAGCGCAGACTACTACACTATGCTGAAAGGTGTGGGGTAGCTGAAGAGCATTTGATGGAATACAACTCTGGTCCAGCTGCTTCATATAACGCACATTCAATGTTAGGCATACCAGACGGGGTGGCCGAATGAGTTGAGCATCCGTCCCCTGTTTTGGGAGATCGGGAGATCGAACCCATGAGTTTGTGGGTTCGAACCCTGGTCGAGTCAACCCAATGACTTAAAAATTGATACTCGTCGCTTCCTAGCCTAGTGCTCGGCATTACTAGGTTAAGGCAAGGACTGCTTCACTCGGTGTCAGGATAATGTGACTGAGTGGGATATCAGGTCATGTGCTGGTGGCCTGATTTCCCTATAAAAAGTTGCCATGAGTGCGCACTGTTACAAGTCGGTCATCATCATCATGCTGTCGGTCGCGATGAGACAAAGACTGCTTTCATTACTTGACTGCCGCTCTCCATTTAGCTCTCTGCTGTGAGAGTTGCGTCCATGAGTCGGTCTTGATGCGCGAGAAGGAAGAACAGAGGCGGAGGTGGGAAAACTGAGGCGTTTATTGTGACGCCTCGGGCAAAAGAACCTGTACCACAAGACAGTGGTTTAGAACTCTGCAAGGCAGGGGTGTCAAACTCCCTGAGGTATTGCTATACCTGCAATACCAAGTCAGTACCCATCCTGATATGACCTGAGATGTTGCTAGGACGTAAAACAACAACAAACATCAATGTTAGGCTGAATGAGGTAAGTGTTAGGCATAGAAGAGTGCTTGTGTAGTATATACCCGCTCTCTATTAAGGACACATATAGTTTCATGATCAGTTCACTTTGAGTTTCTGTTATTCTTTTAGATAAATACATTAAAACTGCATAGTCTGATGAAAACATCAAATTTTCAAAACCAAAATAGTGATATCAACTTGAGTCTACACACCTAACTTAGACACTGGTTCACTTATCAAACATTTGTCATCACATAGAAGGGAATACAGAGGCAATTTAATAGAACCTGTTACTGCAGAAGTCTATGGTGTCAGAGTTTTGGCGTGCTTGCCAAAATTTATTTAGTATGTTTGCACTTCAAATATCTCAAAGCTTAGCCATCTAAAATAATGTTACGTTAAACTAAAGTAAGGTAGATTATAAAAATCAGCCTAATATATATTTATCTCAGAAAATGACAGAAACTCAAAATCATCGGACTATGCAACTTTAAGTTGATCATTATAATCTACCTCATTGAACTCATTCGGCCATCTTGTCTTGTCTTGTCTTGTCTGTTTACGAGTGCATACTCAGTGAATTTATATTTATGCTATCACCATGATTTATTTGAGATAGTTGTATCTGATTTTGCAGGAGCAATTTTGGAGCTGTTAGTTACATATGTATATGAATATGATTATGCTGACCTCTTGCCTTTTTTCAAGCTATCTGTCTCCACACTGTTTACACATTTTAAACATGATGCATTATGATGTACCGACGTACCACAGGTACAGCAAGGGGCCAATTCTATCAGCATGTTTATAGATCTATCATGTTGGAACGGCAAGTGTGTCTGTGGTATGGCCAGATAACAATATCCAGTTGGCTTGGCTTTGTTACTGCCAAATAGCTGTGTATAGTGACTGTCGTACATTGGCAAATCAGCCCACTATCGCAAATTGGTAAATGTTCAAAAATACTGTCGCAAATCGGTAAATGTGCCAAAAGATTGTCGCAAATTGACAAATTTATACAAATACTGTCGCAAATTGGTAAATGTTCAAAAATACCTTCGCAAATCGGTAAATGTGCCAAAAGATTGTAGCAAATCGGTAAATGTCCCAGAAGATTGTTGCAAATTTACAAATTTACAAAAAATACTGTCGCACATTGATCAATTTAACTTACAGCGTCATCAAAGGCTGGTTGCTCTCATACCATGTCTATGTGGTGTGGGAGCTTAAAAATCCTTTGGGTCGGTAAAAGTGTAGCCTCTGACTTTCTATCGACAAACTGTCTAATGGTGAAAACAAGTCTATTCAGACTTATCCATGATAGGCAGTATAAATCTTCAAGAAAAAAATTTGCAACAATACTGTCACAAATACATAAATGTGCTAAACCACTGTCGCAAGTGAGTAAATGTCACAAATTGGTAAATATGCTAAAACACTGTCGCAAATTAGACGCTTCCAAATCGGCTGGTGAATGCACTAGTATTTGAGCATGTTGTAGTGTAGTGGTCTGCACTGACCTCGCAGGCAAGTAACCACATAGACAGGTAGGCGTGGGGAGTGTGTTGATATCAGGGAGCCTAGGTGGTGTAATGGTTAGCACACTGGCCCGGAATGCAAAGAGATGTGGGTTCGAGTCCCGCTCTAGGCACAATATTTCCCATTTTCATCACCCCCATGACACTGGTTGCCGTGATCAGGATCCTATACAAGCTTTGCGCTGTATAGTTGTTGAACCTACCCTGTGTATGTATGTGTTAGTGCATTGCCTGTATGTATGTAATTGTAAGCATTACAAGACTTACAATTCCAGGGGGACGAGTGTAGTGGTCTGCACTGACCTCTCAGGCAAGTAACCACATAGACAGGTAGGCGTGGGGAGTGTGTTGATATCAGGGAGCCTAGGTGGTGTAATGGTTAGCACACTGGCCCGGAATGCAAAGAGATGTGGGTTCGAGTCCCGCTCTAGGCGCAGTATTTCCCATTTTCATCACCCCCACGACAGTAGCAATCGCTTGGTGTACATGCATCACCACGCATGTATTTTCCCCCAATCAACAGTCATATATTCGTTCATCTGAATTTACACACTCAAAATCTTTTCCCATTCATTGATTAAACAGGAAATTTCACTCTCGGAAAATTGGTCTTCCTCTATCCACTGCTCCTTGCCCTATCCTGATAATGTAAAATACCAGGCTAGTTAGTGACAAGTATCAATTTCTAAGTCATATTGTAAAATATTCCGATAATGATGCATTGGTCGGGGAATGCAAATGTTCTATTGTGAAACAGGTATACATGACCAGGTGCATAGATGTGTTTAGGTAGTTGCTGGTGGTACTTGATTGATTGGTAAATAAACATTGTGGTGCTAGTAAGATAGTGTGTAAGGAGCACTCAGAGCCCGACCCGCTACCCCATCTCCCCTCTGCTAGTCAGGATCACCACACGCAAGCTCAAGGCAGGTGGTGGCCAGGGGAGCCATACAGCTTGGTGGTGGTGGGCAGACCACTGGTAACCATGGGGACTGGAAATGCTGGATGCCTATTGGTAGAGCTAGAAATGCTTGTTTCTCATTGGGAGAATAGGGTGGGGTGATACTCTATACTGAGTCCATGTACCATATAAATAATAAACCAGCGGGCTTGACTCTCTCTCTTCTTTCACACTTTATACTCTTCCTTTTTCTTTGCCTGTATTGATTTCACTATAGCCTGCCTACACAACCACAGATTCGAGCCATACCCTTTACAAACTGGTGACCACAACGGTTATTAACATTATACGGTGGGTGATATTATATAGTGGTTCAGTTTTACAATATGTTTGACTCGTCCAGGGTTCGAGTCCCATTACCACCCACTCAACTCATTCTGCCATCCCACCTGGTTCACATTGTACTATCACAAAGGGAATTAATGATTTGTGTGTCTGTTTACACGAATGATACAATAACATTCATAATGGAAGTGCCCAATTCCAAAGATGTGCAGCAGAGTTTGTGCAGTGCTTTCAGACAAGACCCAAAACAAAATGGCGACATTGAGCCAGTACCTCCGCTCCCCCGAGACATGCGCACACACCCCAGGGTGGGGGGACGTCTAGTTCACCCCCTGCCCCCGACCCCGCCCACGCCCCGTCGATCCCCTGAGCCGAGATGGCCAAATTGAGTTGAGTGTCCGTCTCCCGTTTTGGTAGATCGTGGGATTCGAACCCTGGTTGAGTCAAACCAATGACTTAAACATTTATACTTGTCATTTCCTAGCCAGGCACTCGGCATTAATAGGATAGGGCAAGGACTGGTTGGCTTAGTGTCAGGATACTGGGACTGAGTGGGATCATGGTGCTGGTGGCTTGGTCTCCCAGTGGGGCAGCACTATGAAGTTACCATGAGTGTGCACTGTTACAAGTCGGTACCCATCCTGATATGACCTCAGATCTTTCCAGGATGTAAAACTCCAACAACCATTCAACAGTGAGCGACATACGCATGCGCCTGTGCACACACAGTGTTGATGGCTCCCCCTGGTGGGTTGGGATGCGCACTCACTCATTCATGGTGTCTCCCCCTGGTGGTTTTAATTCGCAACTGGTTCCTAACATTTAAGGGTGCATTCACTCCAACTCCCTGCACCCCTTCACCCCTCCACCCACCCATCCACCCTCACATCCCCTCATCCTCCACCCCATCCCACCCCACCCCAGGTACCCCTCACCCAAACCTGGTAGTACGAACACTAGGGGGCATCACCGGCAACCAGTAAATACATAATCAATGACGAGGCACATAGGCCAGTTAAGCTGGAAACAACCCGCCTAGAGTAGTTCTAGATTCTGCCGACAGATGTCAATAGCTTAAATGGAGTGGTGGAATACATGAAGAGTGTAATACATGAAGAGAGCGGTGGTGAAATACCAGAAGAAAAATACAGTATAGTTGTTTTTTTAAAGATATATTAACATAATAAGAGCTTGAATTCTGTTGAAATATAAATATCTGAATATAATCAAGCATTTTATTATTTTTCCAAGCATTCTTTACAGAGGTATAGCATGTGAAATCATAGGCAGTTGGGCAATGTATCCGACTAGAGTGGTTCCAGATTCTGCCAACAGATGTCACTAGCTTAGCTGGCGAGTTCTATTGGCTCCTATAGACCCCTTTCAATGTTTATAAACATCATGTATGCATGCACAGCTTGGCTGCAGAACTAAGGCACACTGGCATTGAGTTTGCCGGTATGCGCAGTGCAAAACGTTTATTTTATTCAAAATTAATAGAAATGCAGAACCCTAACCATATACATTTGATATAATCTGTTCATTGAATGTGTTTTCTATATGTGTTCCAATCAGTTTGTTTCTAGGGGGTGTGGTTTTAGAGATATTTCACTTTTTCTGTAAGAAGATTGCTCATAGCCATTGAGTTTGCAGTGTGACAGTGTGTCGTCCTGCAGCCAAAAGGTGCGCACACTGACTTAGCTACCTATGCTGACGTCAAATGAAATAGGTCTATAGGACACATTCCTAACAAAGTGAACCCGTGTCGAGTTGGCATAGCAGTAGAACGCATGCCTTCTGAGCGAGAGTGAGTGGGTTCGATCCCCAGCCGAGTTAAGCCATATAGGGTTCCAGTGTCTTTGTTTGTTGGGTTTTTACATCGTGGGGACATCTAAGGTCATATCAGGATAGCCCCCCGACTTGTGACAGTGCGCATTCTCATGACGACCTTATTGTGCTGTCCCACTAGGAGACCAGGCCGCCGGTACCATGACCTGATTTCCCTCTCAGTCACATTATCCTGATACCCAGCTAACCAATCCATAAGGCTTTAGCAAAATGTGCGGATAAAACACTGCTGGTTAAGCAAAGCATTGAGAATGATGTTAGGGGTCTGGTAGGCATGAATACATTGCTATTCCGGTATTCGGGAAATCAGTGAGTGTCTGGTGGGCATGTACCATTGTCGGTAATCACGACACCCGTGAGGTTGGTTGTTGGAGTTTTACGTCCTGGCAACATCTAAGGTCATATCAGGACGGTAAACCTGTAAAAATGACAGCACACTGGTATTACTCGGAAATCCCGTTAGGTTTATGGCAGACATTGTTCCATGACTGTGTTATAATCAGAAAACCCGGCAGATGTATGGTAGGCATTGTTCCATGACTGTGTTATGTGTATGTTAGGCATTGTTCCATGACTGTGGTATAATCAGAAAACCCGGCAGATGTATGGTAGGCATTATTCCATGACTGTGTTATAATCAGAAAACCCGGCAGGTGTATTTTAGACACAACAACACATCTACTAATCGTGAACCCCGATTGCTGGCCGGTGGGCATGAATATGATCGGTTACTTGTTGGAGTTTTACATCGTGGCAACATCTAAGGTCATATCAGAAATGGAGGCATGCATATGAATACAACCCTCTTTCTGAGAATTATTGTCACACTTTGGTTGTGTTCCACTCTGAGCAGACAACATTTTTGCGACAGCAGACGATCGTCCTACATTCCCGCCCTTTTGTGAGTTATGGCCTCGCTGTCACGACACATGATTACTAGTACTGGTAGCGGAAAGGCTTTCTGTCCACAAACCACATATTGATTTCATATCCCACCCCTATTATCGCCCTCCCAACGCACATCCAGGTGCATTCAAACGCAATGTCCCTACTCACCCAATCATTTGCTCACCTCCCAGATATATATATATATATATATGCTGTATAATAAGTATGTGAGTATAATAACCCAGAATATCCCTCCTTTCCCTCATCAATTACTCAGCTCTATGGACTGATGGAGTCTGTCCTAGTCATCTACTGCTCCAGCCTCCCCAACGCCAGTTCCGATGGCGGCGGCGCCACCCCTGCACACTGTAACCGCCACTCACTGTACCACTGAGTATATATATATATATATATATATATATATATATATATATTGCATGGTTCTCCCCGTGATGCAGATCACAATCCGTTAAAGATGCATAATCCGATGTTTTAGAGTTTCTGCTGTATTATATTTTAGATCAAATTGGTCACTATCACTCCCCTTACTTTTAGCTTAAATAATGTTGTATTATTAATGACTAGCTTTGGATATATTTGATGCAAAAACGAATAAAATTAGGAGTGTTTTTTTAATACTTTTTAAATGATACTTTCATCAAATTATGTAAGTTTAACCTGAGGCATGCTTGACATATTTAGGTCACCTACATTGACTAGTCGGTTTGAACTCCAACTGTATCAACCTTAATAACTTACATAATTGATACTTGTCGCTACCTAGCCTAGCTCTTTACATTAATAGGATATGGCAGTGACTGGTTTGTTCAGTAGCAGGATAATGTGACTGAGTAGGATATCGGGTTCCGGTGGCAGGGGCCAATTCACCTAGTGAGACAACACTATAAAGATGTCATGAGTGTTCACTGATATACTCTTATGTTTTTTCTAGGATGGAAAACCATGAAAAGCTTGACCGATTACGCCTTTCTCATTCAATTTGTTTTTTCTGTAATATTATATTATAAATAAAATAAATATGAATTCTTTATTGGCCAGAAGACTAGAATTTGCTAACTAATTGTCCCAAAGACGAAGAAGGAAATTCGGAACTACGCGGACAACATTTTTATTTATTTAACAAAAGTAGTGTCCTTTTTACGGAGGTGGCAACATAAACTCAGCCGAGACTATTTTCACTGAACGCTAGGTGGCGTGTCAGTGGGCACACCTCTGCGTGATGTGCGCCAATATGCCTCGTTCTGGTCTTAGTTCTCGTCCGTCACGGACCCTGGACTGAGCACGCCCTTTATATGAGGACGGGGGGACTTTGTTTGTATTATGTATCCATGGTTACTGTACCTCTTATATCTACGTTAACATGGACATCATAGCAGGATCTAATGTTCAGTTTCGTCTTGCTTATGTTTCCATGGTTACTGCCGTATCTTGTCTGTCTGAACATGGACTTCACTGCGGGTTGGTTGACATCCACATATCCCCCTCTAAAAAATTAGCGGAAGCAAATCTTATTCAGTCATTGTTTGGGTTATATTTCCATGGTTACTGTACCCCTTATATCTATGTTAACAAGGGCATCATAGCAGAACCCGGAGTTTAGTTTCGCCTTGCTTATGTTTCCATGGTTACCATCGTATATTGTCTGTGAGAACACGGACTGCACTGTGGGTCGGTTGACATCGACGTATCCCCCTCTAGGAAATTAGCAGAAGCAAATCTTGTTCGGTCATTGTTAGCATCATGTTTCCATGGTTACTGCACCTCTGGTTATCTAAGTTAACATGGACAACATAGCAGGAGCTCAAGTTTAGATTGTCCTTACTTATGTTAGCATGGTTACTGTTTTATGTTGTCTGTGTGAACATGGACCTCACCATGGGTTGGTTGACATCCACATATCTCCCTCTGGGAAATTAGCGAAAGCAAATCTTATTCGGTCATCTGCCAGTAATGCGTGTTCGGTGAGCGTACGTGTATAAGTTGGTCATGCATGAATTATGCGAGACCTCATTAGAAGTAGTGTTTGGCAATTCTGGTAGAGTCATGTGGCTTCTGACCAAAACACCATGTGCAGCCACATAGCCCTCCACACATCACTCACCCACACACCCACACCCACACCCACACCGATACCCACCCCAACTCCCACACCACGTCCAAGCCAAGCTTTAGCCTCAGCTTCACACTGCCTCAACGGTCTCAACGGCCTCAACGGATTCACACTGCACCTTATTCTACATCTAGCACCTACACATAGACTCTCACCCACACACCATCCAACCAAAACCTCAGCTTCAGCTTCACACTGCAGCTACATCTACATCTAGCGACCACATCTACACTCATACCCACACTACATCTAATCCAAGCCTCAGCCTCATCTTCATACTGCACGTCTTACGTCGCCGTGCATCGAGGCTCTGAAAAAATTGTGTGCCAATGTGTGTTGACATGTGCCTCGTATGTTGAACGTACGCTGTGTGTACATTCGGGATATGTCGGCATACATTGGGAATACATTAGGGATACATTGGAATATGTTGCTGCATGTTAGCCTACGTTCAGCCTGTTGGGAACATGCAGTCCGCGTACAGTCCACATACTGCCAATGGATGCATAACGTATTCCTAATTTACTTCGAACGTATGCCTGCCGTATCTCCAGTGTACTTAACGTATATGCCATACTTCTAGCGATGGAGTAACGTACTTAATGTTGGTCAGCATACCATGAGTGTATGCAAGCATTTTGCGAATGTTTTGCGAGGCACATGAATGCTCTCATACGCTAGCAATAGGTCAGAGATACGTTCTGCATATGTTACATACGTTATGTGTATGTTGTGTGTATGTTGTGTGTACGTTGTGTGTATGCCCATTTTTAACCCCTGCCGCTGAAAAGTTCAACGAATGCCAACGTACTGGCAAATGTTCTAACATTGAGCAAGCGCTGACGCCGTACGTCATAGTGTGACAGCCCCTTAAGCTGCGATTAGCAGGATCACTCAGCTAATGACCCTCCTCAGTTGTTAATTGTGTAGGCCGGGAAACATTTAGACAAATACCTACATATCCAACTTAGATATTGATGAACGTATCAAGTGTGTGTTGCTACATAGAACGGTATACTATATCAATTTAAGGAGATGCATTGTTGAAGCCTATGGGATCAGAGTTTGAACAAACATGCCAAACTTAAATATGGATGTGCATGCTTCAGATAACTCTGAAATTAGTCACTTTAAACCATAGTTACTTCAAAGTAAAGTATGGTAGATAATAACAAGTAGTCTACTATATTTATCTAAGAAAATGATAGAAACTCAAAACCATCGGACTATGCAACTATAAATAGAAATGAAACAGGCTTAGGCTCAAGGGTCAGTCATTTTAGAGAGGGACTAAAAGGAGGAGTTTATTACAATAGGCCCATGGGGCCATACAACTTGGTGGTGGTGGGCAGACCACTGGTAGCCATGGGAACCTGGAATGCTGGATTCCTATTGGTAGGGCCAAGATGTGTTCTTTCCCATTGGCGTAAAGGGGTGGGGTGATACTCTACAATGAACCCATGTAACCATATCAATAATAAACCAGAGGGCTTGACTCTCTCTCCTTCTTTACACTTGATACTCTTCCTTTCTCTATGTCTCTATTGATTTCACTATAGCCTACACAACCACAGATTCGAGCTTTAGCCATTTGACACCTTGAATCGAAATCAGGTGATCAAAACTTTAACTGATGTTTAAAAGAATCTGTTAGTCCCAATTATGTGAATTATGTGCAATATCCTCTTTGATTTCCATTTCTTTTTTTTTGTTTATGCAATCATCACCCTCACTACTAACATGCACACGGCCCATTGAAGGAAATATTTGGTGTGCAAAAGAAAAAGTAATGAATCAATGATCTTTGTTGTTGTTTTACGTCCTAGCAACATCTAAGGTCATATCAGGACGGGTACCGACTTGTGACAGTGCGCACTCATGCCGACTTTATAGTGCTGCCCCACTGGAAGACCAGGCTGCCAGCACAATGACCTGATATCCCACTCAGTTACATTATCCTGACACTGAGCAAACCAGTCCTTGCCCTATCCTAATAATGCAGAGTGCCAGGCTAGGAAGCCACAAGTATCAATTTTTAAGTCATTGGTTTGACTCGACCAGGATTCGAACCCACAACCCCACGATCTACCAACACGGGAGACGGACGCTCTAATTCATTCGGCCATCCCACGTGGTCTGATGAATCAATGAATAGGAGACATTTATTTATATATATATATATATATATGGACATATATATATATAATATATGTACTATATAACTTATTATGTGGATATAAATAATGGCAGGCCCTTAATGGTTCTCTCGAACCATTCACTGTGGAGTTGGCATTCTCTGCTCCCCGTCTCCTCTACACCATGAGCCAACTGTCACTCTGCTCACCTAGTCTTTCCTTCTCATTCACGAATGAACTATTTATGTATACATATGTAGAAACTCATTTATTATATATATATAAAGAGGCAGAGTTTTCCCTGCTTTGTATTTAATTATTTATTATATCTTCTCTTATTTATTCCTCACTGTAAAGGGGCTGTCACATTACGGCGTATGGCGGGAGCGTATTGAAAACCTACGTACGCCATCGGGTGCCACTTTCGGGTGTGTTTGAGCGTATGAGGAGCGTATGAAGAGCGTATGCGTAGCGTATGCGTAGCGTATGGGAGCGTATGGGAGCGTGCTGTGACATGTTTTGACATTTTGGGCCATACGCCCTCATAGGTCGTGTTTTTTTGAGCATGCACAAAAAAAATAGGACGGACGGATTTATGAAAGCGTATGGCAGCGTATGCATCATAGGCTTCACATACGCCGGGGTGTTGCGGCACTGGCGGCGTATGCGTAGCGTACGCGTAGCGTATGCGTAGCGTATGCGTAGCGTATGCGTAGCGTATGCGTAGCGTATGCGTAGCGTATGCGGCGTATGGCGACGTATATGACGTAAGCCGCTACGCCGCCATACGCTCCCGCCATACGCCGTAATGTGACAGGGCCTTTATATTCACTGCGGGGCCACTCTTTGTCCCTGCCACTGCTACACCACTGCCGCTTGGCTCATTCGTGCTTGAACTGCACCCTCACTAGCACTGCATTTGAGCTTTTAGGTAGGGCTATTATTTTGCCCCGCCAAAAGTCCTTCTAGCAAAAATAAAGAAGGTTCCCCACCACTACTCATTTGTGTCTCTCTCTATCCTTTACCGTAGACAACTTTATATATATTATATGTCCACTTTGTATAAAATATATCTCAATAACTCTTCGATTATATACACTTGCTTAGTGAATTCTTTATTCGCTCTTATGTCAATTTAAAATTGTTGAAAATGTCAATTTTATTTTAACATTTGGGTCGGTGAATAGCCGTTTGACAAATTGCTATGGCATTCCTCTGGCAACGCGGTCCGGAACAGCCAGCAGACGCATACATGGCATTCACTGCGCATGAACCCCGTGATCGTCGACTATGTATAGGGGCCTTAAGCCGAGATTCTATTCACGCATAAACTTGCGCATGTTGCGACATTAGATTAGATTAGAATAGAGTGTTTGAGCTGCATGCTCAGGCCAAGTTGGAGACTCCACCATCAGGGACCGCTACATGTGGTGAGGATGCTCTGTTCAGTTGTGTTATGTGCAGCAATGAATTTTAACCTGCTGGTGTGTTTGTTTGTTTGCTTTTTTATTGACAAGGTATTTACTCTGCCCATAACGTATAAGCTCCCATCAAGGTGCTTGTTTTCAACGTTGGACAGCTGTGGTGCTGTCTTGATCTGTTCCTTCGCCCAGGAATGTTTACCTGTGTCTGCTCAGGTCAGCCTTCTGAAATGTTGGTTGTCAGTAATAACCTATATTAGTTTTTTTGTAATTTTCCAGTTTTTTTGTCTAGTCTGAGTATGATACCGTAGCCTACTATGTACATCTACTTGGGTGAAATGCAGGTCTGCGGGAGAGGATCCCGTCCCATTAAATCTTTTTATTTTTGTATTTGTTACAGCATCCTTTCACCTAAACCCTGTCCTTAGATAGTGCACCCGTGTGTAAGAACACACTCGGACCCTTTAGGACTGCGTCCATGTGGGATGGCTGTGTTGTTTGCATAGCCATTTTGTATTTCAGGGTGGATCAGTTGCATGACCGTGGCCTATCCATTTCTGTGTTGGTTTGTGCCATTACACATACCCAGATAGACTGTGCCATGTGGTGATAGCCTTCCTGATTTCCTTTATACTTAGGAGGGCTAATTTTCCTTTTTTTTCTGTTTAGTGCCTACCACTTTCTCTGGCCTGTCTTTTGCTTTTTGTGCCAGTGCAAACCAAGCAGTGACTGCGCTCAGGGACAGTTGTGGTTTTATTGTGTCAGTAAGTAATTGTTACCTGGGTGTATCCTGGAATCTGTGGTTCATCTGATATTGAGGTTAGCACCTTATCAAGCTAAACGAGTATACACTGCAGGTTGATTGATTTCTTATGTAAACTGGCATTGCATTGAAGAGCTGGACTCCTCAGACAGAGTATTTGTTGACATGTGCAATGCGTACAAATAAATAGAATAGCCTGCTGTGCAAGATCTATGTGGGGGATTCCATCAGGATGTATAAATGTGTCTTGTCGGACTGCGCATGTGTGAAATCGAATCGGGATATGCAGGGGCATAATCGATTAACACGACCGGGGCGACTCAGGTCACCAGAGTTGCTAGAATTTCAAATTGAACACCATGAGTGGAGTTGACAAAAACATGTGCCACAAGCAAAACAACCCGACCCCAGTAACCCACCTCTTGGCTGGGGTTGGCTAGGAACGATGATGTCACATTTGTGCTGGTATCGTCCTGCAGGATAACAGCTACCAGTCCCAGTCCTACATGTTTTCTTTGGTAATAACACAGATTAATGAAATGGAAATATAACTAAACCATGCAATCATAAAACACTTTAAATCCTATTTTGCTGTACTTATATCGGTTATTGAAAAAAGAAAAAAAGGTTTGGGATTAAGCCACCATTTTTCCCACCCCAAGTGTGGAGAAGGGTATTCGATTATTCGACCCTATCCACTACCCATCGATCGGACGTTACAGACGTGCTGATGGAACGGTCGCATTTTGTGTCAAAAAAAGCCAACGTTTACCGACGTTGATCAACGTTCTTGCAGCGTTCCACCGGCGAGCCGCCAACGGGTATCGACGTGTTGATAACGTGTCCGTAACGCCCCCTCCAACCCGTCGGGGCGCGTCGGGGCGCGCCGAAAGTGTTGTGCAAGCACAAAGCGATCGGCGCGACCCAACGCGCGCCGACGCGTGCCGACGTGTCCATTCACACGTTGCTATCTCTCAACGTGTACCGACGCACCGGTAACACGCCGGTAATGCGCCGATAACACGCCGGTAACGCACCGGTAACGTGTCCCGACGTTTCGACCAAAAAGACAACACGTCGACGCGCGTTGGTGGGAAACATCATAGTGTGACAGGGCCTTTACATGTATACAAGCAGCAGCGCATTGTATAGTTTATCAAAGCGAATAAAGCATCAATGGTCAGAATGCACAGTGCGCTGTTTCCAAGCCGCCCATTCCGGCACCTTCAGCTTGTACATAGGGTCCTGCATGAGGAACAGCGCAGACTGTCGCTAGGCAAGCTATTAATCAAACTACACCTCCCCCACCCCGCACACAGGCCCCCCCCCCCCTTACCTTCCACACACACCTGGAAGAGAAATACTGAAGACTGAAAGTGTGAAAGACTGAAAGACTGAAATACTGAAATACTGAAAGACCGTCATACTGGAAGACTGAAAGACTGAAATACTGAAAGACTGAAAGACAGAATGACTGAAAGACTGAAAGACTGAAAGACTGACATACTGAAATACTGAAATACTGAAATACTGAAATACTGAAAGACTGAAAGACTGAAAGGCTGAAATACTGAAAGACTGAAAGACTGACAGACTGAAAGACTGAAATACTGAAAGACTGAAATACTGAAAGACTGAAAGACTGCATGCACAACTTTGACTTTTCAACACCGGTTCACAGCAACCGGAAGCAGTGGCCGAATTGGTAAGATCACACTTCACAGGGGCACAGGGTGTGGAAGGTTGGGAGTTTGAATTACCTGGTCGAGTCAAACCAATGACTTATCAAATTGATACTTGTCGCTACCTAGCCTGGCATTCGGCATTAATCGGATAAGACAAGGACTGGCTACGTCAGTAACAGGATAATGCAACTGGGTGGAAGAGTGGATAATGGTGCCGGTGTCCTAGTCTCCCAGTGGGTCAGCACTATAAAGTCACATGAGTGTACCTCGTCACAAATTGGCATCGATTCTCCGAATTTGCGACCACTTGCAATCTCTTTGCGATCAACCTTTCTTTGTTATCGCAACGTGGTCGCAGGGAGTAGTGTGACTGGGGTACCGAAGAAAAGTATATCCTGTCGATGGAATTAATTCTCAATCTGAGCCACTGTGAACGGCCGCTCTTGTGTTTTCTACAGGGGGTCGTCCAGTACCTCTGGTGCTCCTGTTCCCCTGATGCCCCTGTTGCTCCTGATGCCCCTGGTGACACTTGCTGTCCAGACCCAGCTTCGTCCGCACCTCTTCTATCACCTCTCCGCTGCACCCTGCTCCTCCTCGATTATTTCTGAAAAGAGTTGCAGGGAGGGGAACGAGCCAGCATTTCACTTTCTACCTCTTACTCCGTCCATGTCTCTGGCTCGCCGACTGGTCACCACAGGGCAAGGAGGCCCTTTGACTCAACTCTCCTCATTTGTCTTTCCGCTATACTACCCTTTCTCTTTTTTTTTCTTCCGGGCTTACTCCTCCCCCTGATCAAGGGAGTTGTTTACTTGGGTGGGGCCCTGTTCCTTTTTCACTGTTTCGCTTTGTTCTTGCCTACAGATCCCACCTTTTCCCATCCCGTCCTCCTGAACCATCGGCTACTGGATGCGAGTACAAAGCTACAATCGGACTGGAGTGATCCAGTACCGCTCCAAAAATTTGTCGTTATTGTTGTAAAGTACCCCCAGCTTCTACAACAGCCCCCGTGTGAAGTTAAATCTTCATTCTAAAGAACGGACCGATTTATCGGGGCCGTTTGCTATTGCTGCAGAGCTGCAGCCTGTAACCGTCAAGGTTACGAACCACCCAAGAGTCAGGTGCCCCTGGTGGTTTCCAGCTCGGCTCCTCGGTGCGGCCTGGTGGTGTGTAGTGGTGTGGGCTTATAGTAACTGGAGCGGAGTAAGGCCACGCCCCAAATGTGCCCTGAATGTGAATATCCGTACAAACAGAACCATGCACACTGGTCTTACCAACCAGTTATTGTACCGCACCAACCAACTACCACCTCTCACCCCGCCCACACTGCACGCCCACCTGCAAGTCCACACTGCACTGCCACACTGTCCACACCACGCCCACACTGCACAAACAACTCCCACACTGCACGTCCACAATGCACGCCCTCACTGCACGCCCATTTTTCACATACAACACCCACAATGCACGCCCACACTGTCCACACCACGTCCACACTCCACGCCCACAATGCACAGAGCACAGCCACACTGCACAGACAACTCCCATACTGCACGCCCACTGTCAAAACCACGTCCACACTGCACGCCCACACTGCACGCCCAAACTGTCCACACCACGTCCACACTGCACATACAACCACCACAATGCACGCCCTCACTGCATGCCCACACTGTCCACACCACGTCCACACTGCACGCCCACAATTCACAGAGCACACCCAGACTGCACAGACAAGTCCCACACTGCACGCCCAGTGTTCAAATCACGTCCACACTGCACGCCCACACTGCACGCCCACACTGCACACCCACACTTCACAGACAACTCCCACGCTGCACGCCCATAGTATTCACACAACTCAACTCTTTCAATACCACTCCGTCCTGATATGAACGTAAATGTTGCCATGACGTTAAACTCCAACAACCAACCAAAATCCCATACCACTAACACCAGGCCCACACTGCATCCCTATACCGCCTCACACTGCAGCTGCACAATTCGTCCACACTCTATACTTCACACTGCAAAACCACGCCACCTCCACAGTATGCCCCACAGACCATGCGCACAATGCATCCGTCACACTGTCCCCACACTACACACCCTCACACACCACATCTATACAACACCCCAAATCGTGTCCAAACTGCAACCATCCCCACCCCCACACTGCGCCCCCATGCCTGGACTGTACCCTCACACTACCCCCACACTGCACACCCTCACACACCACATCTATACAACACCCCCACATCGTGCCTAAACTGCAACCACCCCCACACTGCGCCCCCATGCCTGGACTGCACCCCACACCACCCCCACACTCTACCATCACCATGTTGTCTCTGCACCATGTTGATTCTGCACCATGTTTTATCTGCACCATGTTGTATCTGCACCATGTTGTATCTGCACCATGTTTTATCTACACCACATTGCCTCTGCACCATGTTGTAGCTTACCATGCTGTCACTGCACCATGTTGCATCTGCACCATGTTGTCTCTATGCCATATTGTATCTGCACCATGTTGTTTCTGCACCATGTTGTTTCTGCACCATGTTGTCGCTGCAACACCATTGTCTCTGCACCATGTTGTAGCTTACCATGCTGTCGCTGCACCATGTTGTATATGCACCTTGTTGTCTCTATACCATGTTGTATCTGCACCATGCTGTTTCTGCACCATATTGTTTCTGCACCATGTTGTCTCTGCACCATGTTGTATCTACACCACGTTGTCTCTGCACCATGTTGTATTTGCACCATGTTGTTTCTGCACGATGTTGTTTCTGCACGATGGTGTCACTGCACCATGTTGTCGCTGCACCATGTTGTATCTACACCACGTTGTCTCTGCACCATGTTGTAGCTGTACCATGCTGTCGCTGCAGCATGTTGTATATGCACCATGTTGTATCTACACCATGTTGTGTCTGCACCATGGTGTAGCTGCACCATGTTGGCTCTGTGCCATGTTGTATCTGCATTATGTTGGCTCTGTACCATGTTGTATCTGCACCATGGTGTATCTACACCATGTTGTAGCTGCACCATGTTGGTTATGTACCATGTTGTATCTGCACCATGTTGTATATACACCACATTGTCTGGGCACCATGTTGTAGCTGTACCATGCTGTCGTTGCACCATGTTGTACATCTGCACCATGTTGTATCTACACCACATTGTCTGGGCACCATGTTGTAGCTGTACCATGCTGCCGTTGCACCATGTTGTACATCTGCACCATGTTGTATCTACACCACATTGTCTCTGCACCATGTTGTATCTGCACCATGTTGTATCTGCACCATGTTGTCTCTGCACCATGTTGTAGCTGCACCATGTTGGCTCTGTACCATGTTGTATCTGCACCATGTTGGCTCTGTACCATGTTGTATCTGCACCACGCTGCTTCTGCTCAGACCAGACGTGATGGCCAAATGTATTGAACGTCCTTCTCCCGTTTTGGTAGATTGTGGCATTCGAACCCACGGGTTTGAACCCTGATCGAGTGAAAAGCAATGACTTAAAAGATTGATACTTGTGACTTCCTAGCCTGGCGCTGGGCATTATTCGGATAGGGCAAGGACTGGTTGGCTTAGTGTCAGGATAATGTGACAGAGTGAGATATCAGGTCATGGTGCTGGTGACCTATAATTTATAGCACTATAAATTCACCATGAGTGTACACTATCATAAGTCGGTGCCCATCCTGATATGACCTGCGATGTTGCCAGGACGTAAAGTTCCAAGAACCAACCTCTGCTCAGAGTTGGGGTGCGTGCGCAAGTTGCCGAGTGTGTTTCTCACTTGTTCCCCGTGTGTCCCCGCGCTGATAAGGCACAAGTGTCCATGTTGCTGACAACATCATCACATAATACATCAACTAAGTGATTTGTCGGCCGCCTACTGCTCAAAGTGCTTTTTACACGCATATATAAAACTATATATATATATATATATATAATAATATATATATGGTAAAACCTCTCTAACCGACCAGCTCCACAGATCGACCACTCCCCTATATCGATCGCTTTATTTGGGTCCCAAATGATCACCCATACAATACCATTGGTGTGATAAAGAAACGCGCTAAATGGGCAACCTCCCTAAATGGACCATTTAAAGTTGGTCCCATGGTCGGTCGATATAGAGAGGTTTTGCTGCATATATATATATATATATATATATATATATATATACATACCAAGTAAAACCTCTCTAACCGACCACCTCCACATATCAACCACTCCCCTATATCGATCGCTTTATTTGGGTCCCAACAGTACAATTGTAACCATATTCTAACTCCCTAAACCGACCACCTCCCTAAATGAACAACTTAAAGTCAGTCCCAATGTCGGTCGATATAGAGAGGTTTTAGTGTATATATATAAATGGTGTTGTTATCACAATAAATATATAGTGAAAACAGCAGCATCCTGAGTAATAAATGACATGGGAATTACTTGGACTACTTCCGTTTATATTAAATTGACTTGGTATTAACCAGTTAACTTCCCTTAACTTGACTTACTATTAACTCCAGGTTATATTAAATTGACTTGGTATTAACTACGAGTTATATTAAATTGACTTAGTATTAACTTTTGGTTATAATATATTGACTTACTATTAACTCCAGGTTATATTAAATTGACTTGGTATTAACTACCAGTTATATTAAATTGACTTAGTATTAACTTTCGGTTATATTATATTGACTTACTATTAACTCCCGGTTATATTAAATTGACTTAGTATTAACTACCAGTTATATTAAATTGACTTACTATTAACTTTCGGTTATATTATACTGACTTACTATTAACTCCCGGTTATATTAAATTGACTTAGTATTAACTACCTGTTATATTAAATTGACTTACTATTAGCTTTCGGTTATATTATATTGAATTACTATTAACTCCCGGTTATATTAAATTGACTTGGTATTAACTACCAGTTATATAAAATTGACTTACTATTAACTTTCGGTTATATTATATTTACTTACTATTAACTCCCGGTTATATTAAATTGACTTAGTATTAACTACCAGTTATATTAAATTGTCTTAGTATTAACTTTCGGTTATATTATATTGACTTACTATTAACTCCCGGTTATATTAAATTGACTTGGTATTAACTACCTGTTATATTAAATTGACTTAGTATTAACTTTCGGTTATATTATATTGACTTACTATTAACCCCAGGTTATATTAAATTGACTTAGTATTAACTACCAGTTATATTAAATTGACATACTATTAACTTTCGGTTATATTATATTGACTTACTATTAACTCCAGGTTATATTAAATTGACTTTGTATTAACTTCCGGTTATATTATTACCAGCTGTGCAGCAACAACGACTTAATAAGTGCATCAGTCTCTAAGTTGGATAGTGTTATGTAGACCCAAATTTAGGTAACTGCTTTGGTTTCGAAAATCCAATAATTTCATCGGGCTCTGCAACTTTGAAATTGCATAATCTAGTCAATCTTTACATCAATATATTAAGTAAATCGCGATTATTTAGCTTTACCTTAGTTCGAAGTAATATCTATTTTAATTGGATAGCTTTGGAGATATTTGAAGTGCAAGCATGCCAAATTAATGTTGGCATGTGTATCAAAATAGGCAGCATATACTATCTGCTTATGATAAATTGCCTTAAGATGACCTCCTAGGCAACAACACATGCTTATTAAATGCATGAATTATATATGCAGGATTACATCTAGATAAGTGTTTTGGGTTGGACAATATTGTGCTTTTATTTCAGTATGCAGCTGTATCATATCCGGTCTATCCATAGTGAAAGATGGGGTTGGAAGTGGCACGCACCCATTCTTCCCACAGAACAAAATGTGTCTAAGCAAAAGGTGCAACCTGGCCTTCTGGACACCAGCTTCTGTCCTTCCTTAAGCGGCTGTCACAACTCGCCGGATTGAGCAACAGACAGAATTGTCTAGTCCGGTGGTGATAAGTATCAAAATGTATTAAAATGTGTCAAAATGTTGGGCTATCGAGTCAATGGCCGCTGGATGAACGGACATGAACCGGACATGAAACGGACATGAAACGGACAGGAAACGGACATGAAACGGACATGAACGGATAGCCAACGGACGAAACAAACTCAAACTGGACAAGAACCGTAGATGTCAGTCCGGTGGCACTCATTCTTAGTTTTGTGCATGTTCAAAACTTGTACGGACACAAAATGGACTTTGTTTGGTTTCTGTCCGTTTCCCCCAATCCGGTGAGGTGTGACAGGGCCTTTAGAGATCAGCGGAATTCAGAATACCTGCATTGTCCATAGACACCAAATATTGCAGATGGAAGTCATGACCATTGTTCAAAGCTGCTCGTTATTGGTTGGGCGGGTCTGGTTTGTTTGTTTGTTGTTGTTTTACGTCCTAGCAACATCAAAGGTCATATCAGGACGGGGTGGGTGTGGTTAATCAAAGGTTGTGGCTGTGGTTCATCAAAGGGTGTGGTATGTGGTGTCCTGTCTGTGGGAAAGTGCACATAAAAGACCCCATCGCTGCTTATCAGAAAGAGTAGCCTATATGGTGGCGGCAGGTTTCCTCCAAAGAAATATATCAGAATGACCATATCTTTGACGTCCAATAGCCGATGATAAAAATCAATGCGCTCTAGAGGTGTCGTTAAATAAAACAAGCTGTACTTTCATCGGACTATGCAACTTTAACTTTAACGCCCCGGTGCAGTGTTGATGGGTGAATCAGATGCGCGATGCTGTACGTCCGCAGCACGTAAGGGCGGCTAATGAGAACACAATGGATGCGATAATTTAATCAATTCGAGGCGCCACCTACCTGGGCTAATATCATACACACACACACAAACCAAAACAAAAAAGTAACACCTCTTCACTCCTCTTCGACTCATCACGAAAAGCGCCCCCGTCCTGTGCCGCGGGCAAAGCGCGAACTACACACAGATGGGTGCTGCGGCCGCAGGAGGCGTGAATAAACGACAAACTTCCGGTGACCGGAAGTGGCGCGCGACACCGATAGGTTGCGCGCACGCACCACGTGAACCACTCGCAATACATTCCCCAGAGTTAGCTTTTTTCTTTTCTTTGTTGTTGTTGTGTGCAATGGGGTTTTATGTCCTGATGTTACAATAAACGCCTGACAGTGACTTTTTTCTCTTTTTTTCCTTATTTCCCCAATGGGGTTTTATGTCCTGATGTCACAATAAGCACCCAACAGTGGCTTTTTTTCTTCTTTTTTTCTTTTTCCCCAATGGGGATTTATGTCCTGATGTCACAATAACCGTCTCACAGCGGCTTTTTTTTGTTTTGTTTTTCTCTTTCCCCCCCAATTGGGTTTATGTCCTGATGTCACAATAAACGCCCGACAGTGGCTTTTTTTCCTCTTCTTTTATTTTTTTTTTCAATGGTGTTTTATATCTTGGCAACATCTAAGGTCATATCAGGAGGAATAACGGCTTGTGACCATGCACACCTATGGATGGTTTTTATAGTGCTGCCAGTCCAGACGGGATGGCCGAATTAGTTGAGCACCGTCTCCCGTTTTGGAAGATCATGGGGTTCGAACCCATGCGTTTTCGAACCCTATTCGAGTCAAACCAATGACTTAAAAATTGACACTTGTCACTTCCTAGCCTGGCGCTTGACATTATTAGGATAGGGCAAGTACTTGTCAGCTCAGCGTCAGGATAATTTGCAAAGGAAATCGAGTGATGATGTCGGCGGCCTAGTCTCCCAGTGGGGCACCACTATAACACTGCCATGAGTGTGCACTGTCACAAGTCGGTACCCATCCTGATATGACCTTAGATGTTGCCAGGCCGTACAACTCCAACAACCAATCAAAGCGAACAATGACAGACTGTCATACATTTAGGCATAGTTAAGTCAGCCACATGCCTAATTTGATAAAAGGATAAGATAAAATAGCCTGCATTGTTATAGTGTGATGATGCGATGCTTTCTGGTGACAATTTGAGCTAAATTAAGAAGGATGGTTAGAAACTATAAAATCTCTCCACCAGGTCTGCACCCCACACGCAGGCCCATATAACCACGCCAGTCTGGTGAGAGATCTGTGAACAATGTGTTCCCTACTAGTCTCATTGGGATCTCGTATGCCGGTCTGCGCATGCGCGTGGTGTAGCCTCTATTGACACCGCTACCCACCAAATAGGGGTTATCGCGCGATGCATACAGAATTTGACTGCCGCTAGTCATTGTTTGGTTATTTGTTGTTGTTTTACATCCTAGCAACATCTAAGGTCATTTCAGGACGGGAACTGACTTGTGACAGTACGCACTCATGGCGATTTTATAGTGCTGACCCACTGGGAAATGAGGCAAAATCTCACTGAGGAGAGGCTGCTTCAATCCCAATATTATATGTATAGCAATGCCACGTTTATTAAGGTACACCAGTGTTTAAATTATAACAATTTTGATTAATAATAAAAATAATAAAAATCGCAAGTTATTGATCAATGTATATCACATTGACCCGTCCCGATATGACCTTAAATGTTGCCAGGACGTAAAACTCCAACAACTAAACATTATCTGAGTGAGAAAGTGTGGAGACCTGTTGGTAACCACCACCCCTCTCCCCTCCCCCCCCCCCCCCACCATCCACACACACCTGTACATCAGTTTCTTTCGCACCCATGAAGCATTGCGCTTTGCTCTACTTCCGGTACATAGTTCTTCGCTTAAGTAGTGTCCTCTTACAGCCCTACCTCCCCTCCTACTTCCCGCTCCCATTCACTCACACCCACCCACCCATCAACACACACCTCCCTACCCCTTTCACCCAAGATGCCTGTGGGAATGAGCGCTGGGGGGAACATGGACGGCAAAGGGAGGTCGAGCAGGGAACGGAGAATGGGAGTTGAGAGAGTGGAAGGAGTGCAGAGGGAGTGCGGGAGTGGGTGAGGTGGCGGGGAAAGGGAGGAGGGAGATTGGTAGGAAGGAGGGTGGGAGTGGAGGGGAAGTGGAAGCGTGGGGTGGGGAAGGGCTGGGGGAGGGCTGGGAAGGGGCGGGAATGGCATGGAGGAACATGCGGGGGAGGGGGGGGGGGAGGAGGACGCGATGGAGAGTTAGATTCTGGGGAGAGAAGATAGCGGTTTGGGGAGTGGAGTGGGGAAAGGAGAGTGCAGTGGGGAAGGGAGTGGGTGGAGAGAGGGGAGAGATAGGGGAGGAAGGATGGGGACAGGGGAGTTGGGAGTGGGGTGGGAGAGGGTGGCCAATGCAGCTGGTAGGGGAGCGGGGAGGGAAGAAGGGAGTGGGGTGGAGAGGGGAATTGGGAGGGGAGGACAGTGAGGAGGGGGCTGGGGAGGAGAGTTGGGAGAGGGGAGAGAGAAGGGAGGGGAGTGGGACGGAAGTGGCGAGGAGAGTGGGGAGAGGGGAGAGAGAGAGGGGAGGGGAGTGGGGAGGAAGGTGGGGTGGGGTGGGAGAGGGGATTGGGGAGAGGAGAGGGGAATGTAGGGCGTGAAGAAGCCTTGGGGTGCGGAGAGGGAGGTGAGGAGGGGGCGTCGGAGTGGGAAGGTGGGTGGGTGAGGGGTGTTTGTTGTTGTTTGTTTGTTGTTGTTTTACGTCCTAGCAACATCTAAGGTCATATCAGGACGGGTACCAACTTGTGACAGTGTGCACTCATGGCAACTTTATAGTGCTGTCCCACTGGGAAACCAGGACACCGGCATCATGACCTGGTATCCCACTCAATCAAATTATCCTGACACTGAACACACCAGTCCTTGCTCTGTCCTAATAATGTCAAACGCCTGGCTAGGAAACGACAAGTATCAATTTTTAAGTCATTGGTTTGACTTGACCAGGGTTCGAACCCACAACCCCACAATCTAACAGCATGGGAGACGCACGCTCTAACTCGGGTGAGGGGCTGTAGGAAAGGGGTACGAAATGTAAAAGATAGAAGTAGGACTGGTGGTGGTAGGAGGACTAGGAGTTGGAAGGAGGGGGAGTGAGATCGGACTGAGGAGGGAGGGAGTGCACTGGGGGAAGAAACGCATTGAAGTGTCTATGAAGGCTACCTAATGCAATTACTTCCGATGTGATATTTCCATTTGCTTTGGCATTGATGTATCCGATAGGATGTTGTATAAACAATTAATAGTTTTTTTAGTTTTTTTTAAAGACTTGAATAGTTTAAAAAAAGTGATCATCCTACAAACATGCCGAAATGCACCGGGAATGTTCTGTTGGTTGACAGCAGATGGATGGAATGTCGAGTGGTTGACATGGTTATATGTGACACATGTTCGCATTTCGTCAGATGTTTGATGAAGTGGTCAGCTACGTGTCAGTAAAACGTGGTCATTGTAAAGGATGCATGTGAACAGTTAGTTGAACGCTGCTCGGGGTGAAATGGGAGCAGCTCGGAGAGAGCAGGGTTCGTTGGTTGATTGTTGGAGTTTTACGTCCTGGTAAGATCTAAGGTCATATCAGGACGGGTACCAACTCATAGTGACTTCATAGTGCTGCCCCACTGGGAGACCAAACCGCCAACACCATGACCTGATATCCAACTCAGTTACATTATCATGACACTGAGCCAACCATTCCTTGCCCCTATCCTAATAATGGATAGCGCTTGGCTAGGAAGCTACAAGTATCAATTCTTACGTCTTTGGTTTGACTCGACCAGGATTTGGGAGACGGACGCTCGACTCATTCCTTGCCCTATCCTAATAATGAATAGCGCCTGTCTAGGAAGTGACAAGTATCAATTTTTAAGTCATTGGTGTGACTCGACCAGGATCTACCAAAGCGGGAGACAGACTCTCAACTCATGCGGCCATCCCGTCTGGCCGAGAGAGAGCAGGGCATAGGTTTCCTAATTCAGAGCAGTGTGGTCACATGATGTGGGTATCGTTGTTTTATTTTCCGTGTTGTTTGGTGGTTTTTTTGGGTGTTTTCTTTGTGATTGGTGTACTTAAGATGCCCATAACGGTTAAGTCTAATGACTTGTTTTCGCCGCTAGACAGAAATAGTCTTGTGACTCCTCTTCTTTTTTAGCACTTTCAGTTGTTGTTTAGCTAGCTATCTACTGCATGCATTCTTTCTCTATTTGTAAGCATTCTCACACATCCGCCAAGCCTATGTGAGTTTGTTCATTCTATGTTTCATCATATTCCAATAAAAGCATCAAATCTTCAAAAGAAAAACACTTATTTAGATTTGAATCTACAAATCCAACTGGTGTAGTTATTAAGTATGTGTGGTAACATGGAAAGGCATACTAAGTTATTTTAACAGAACTTCTTACGGCTGAAGCCTATGGGATCAGAATTTTGACACGTTTGCCAACATTAATTTGACATGCTTACTCTTCAAATATCTCCGAACTTATTCATGTTAAATCAAAGCTGCTTTTAGCTGAAGTTTTTTCCCCCAGTACACTCCCTCCTTCCCACCCTACTTTGGGCGCCCAATCCTAATACAAATAAGTTAATCAGAGCTCCGATTTACAAAGGAAGTGTCATGTGGAATGAGCTCCCAACCAAAACCAGAGAAGCAGGTTCAATCCTTGCCTTTAAAAATGCATACAGAGCTCATCTGGTTATTCAGGCCAAAACCTGGCACTGCAAATATATAATGTGACCTACTGAATGACCCATTGACTTCACCCTCTCTCATGCCTGCTCTCTCCCTGCCTGTCTGCCCCCCTGCCCCTAGACCAAACAACTATTATAACTCAATGACATAATAACATTCAAGACCCACTACCACCACTGAATAACTACATCTTCAACCAACATTGCACGCAATATAAACCACTATACATGCACAACATGCCACTATTAAAAGACTAACCATTAATAAAACCAAATCTAACTGATATACAAACACAGCATATGATTTAACCACTAGTGTACATTACTGCACACTCTATCTTGATACATATACCTTGCACTATGTTGAGTACCTATGCTGTACACTATACAGCACAGGCTGCTCCCTCACTTTCTTTTTATGTTCAGAATGGGTTGTGCTGCACACAATGCAACACAATCCACTTCCACTATGTACAAATCAAATGCGATCACTCCAATGGCTGGAAGACCAGTGCCTCGGCGCTGACAAAATATGTATTCAGATGAATAAAAATATTTAAGAAACAACAAAAAGAGAAAAAAAGGTAGAGTATATATACAAGCAACCTAACATAGTTATCTCAATAAGAAAATGTCCACCATCATCATGCCCTCATGCGGCAAAAGCAATAACTAATGTTATGGTTTGTCGTTTTATCTGAGAAAGTAACAGAAACGCAAAACTATCGGACTATGCAACTGGAATTAAACGGATGAAATTGCCATCACAAACTATTGTTCATTCCTATTCCACCGCTCCATGCCTTGCCCCCAAGTAAAGCCAATGCCAGACTGGGTAATCAAACAGTTTCAATTTATGGTCCAGGTCGTTGCTTTGACTCAGCCAGGGTTCATACCCAGGGTGCCTGCCAGTCTGATATGTAGCTTGAATCTCTATGGCCTCAGAAATGTGTTCAACCTTTGCACCCTGCTACGTCTGAGTCGATGCTAATCCCAATAGCCCCCCCCCCCCGCCCCCGCTCCCCGCCGCCCCACCTCCACCCCTACCCCCGACCTCAAACCCCATGACTGATTAGAGTAAGCTCCCGGGGCGTGGTTGCCATGACACCGGCAGCCTTCCTCATGTTGGCCCTGGTGCATTAGTCCTGCCCTGGAGGGTTCCATGTTTCTCACAATTCTCACCTTCAGTAACTCACTGTCTTCAAACATAGTTGTCCTTCTTTTCTTCTGGTTTTTTTTTTTTACACCAAAATAAAAAATGATTTTCGAAAGGTTTGGCTATTGTTCTACCTATTTTCTGTAATTTTACTTTAAGTACCGATAAAGTATTCAAGTATATTAAAGCTGCATAGTCCAATGAAGCATCAAATTTTCAAAACCAAAACAAGTATCTCAATTTGATTCTACATATCTAACTTAAATACTGGTGCACTTGTTTAAACATTTGTCACTGCATAGAAGGGAATACTGAGGCAATTTAATAGAACCTTTTACTGCAGAAACCTATGGTGTCAGAGTTTTGGCAAGCTTGCCAAAACTTATTTTGCTTGTTTGCACTTCAAATATCTCAAAAGTTAGCTATTTAAAATAAAAGTTACTTCAAATGAAAGTAGCGTAGACTATAACGATCAGCCTAATATTTTATCTCAGAAAATGACAGAAACTCAAAACCCATCGGACTATGCAACTTTAATCGGCGATGAAAGTGGTATCCAACAGAAAAATGCAGAAGTCTTGGAGCTAACAGCGAATATGCGTGAACACGCCGATTTTCCTCCATCATGATGACCATAGATGTTGCCAGGACGTAAAACTCCACCAAGCAAACAGACAATCATCTAAGGTCATATGAGAACAGGATTTGGACTAATCAATTGCTGTCATATATAATACATATTGTAGTAGTCCACACTGACATCTCAGGCAAGGAGCCGCATAGACAGGTAGGTGTGGGTAGGGTGGTGACATCAGGGCGCCTAGGTGGTGTAATGGTTAGCACACTGACCTGGAATGCAAGAGATGTGGGTTGAATTCCTGCTCTAGGCGCAATATTTCCCCTTTATATCACCCCCATGACCAGGATCCTGTATTAGCTATGCACTATATGGTCGTTGAACATACAATGTCTATGTATATGAGACTGTCTCAAAAGGTGCTAAGCAATATGGGACAAAACTTTGTCCATTGTAACGATCAACATACTATCTACTTATGCCTTTGCTCAGGATAAACTGATTTGTTTTTTACATGGTGTTTCATAATCCCAATAGAATACATATTGATTTGAAGCAAATATCCTTCTGTTTTCAGTGTAACTGTTTCTGTGCTGTTTTGTGTCAATCGTTACAATGGACACAAAAAACGAAGAGTTAGCACCTTTTGAGACAAGCTCATATATGTAAATGCATTGCCTGTATATATGTCATTGTAAGCATTAAATGACCATTTCAAAGACTAATAATTCCAAGAGGACGAGTGTAGTAGGCTGCACTGACCTCTCAGGTAAGGAGTCAGATAGACAGTTAGGCGGGTGTGGAGTGGTGACATCAGGGAGCATGGGTGGTGTAATGGTTAACACACTGACCCGGAATGCAAAGAGATGTGGGTTCGATTCACGCTCTAGGCGCAATATTTTCCCTTTTCATCACACCCAACGACAATATATATAAATATACTGACATTTTCTGAATGTTAATCAGTGAATATCAACAATGGCGGAAATGCGCGAAGTCGTGGAGATCGTTCATCCCTGAAGTAGTTGCGCATGTGCACTTGCCTTGTGGCAGGTCATGGGATTCGAACTCTGGGTTCAAATCCCAACTGAGTCAAACCAATGACATAACAAAGTTATGCTGACCACAGTATTTAAAATAAGGCTTATTTATCCCCTAGTCCGAGCCAAGTAAAAGAAGGCACAGACGCTTAGAATGTGGCTTGAGCTTTCCCATTGGACAAGTGAAATGTTGGGCTGAGCGATTCAGTCAGTGATTCTTGTGGACAGACAGTACATCGAAACCAGAGACTGCCGAACAATCCAAACTGGAATTTAAACAACTCTTAATTTGTTCCTTATATTTTGTGCTTGTTTTATTCTTGTATCTTTGAATCGATCTTGTTCTTTTATTGTTTGTGAAAGGAAGATTTTATGTATGTACCAAGGCACGGTGGGCCAGGAACCAGCCCATCGGGACCAGCGTCACAGGCGACCAGCGTAGACTGGCGTGAATGGTAATAAACCATTGCGTAACTAGACATCAACATGTGCAGTCGTCCCTGAGTTCTAACTTTACAGTTGAGTGTCAAATAATGTACCATGCCAGAGTGAAGTCATTAAGATATAATTTTAATTAATTATGACATTTCCTTAGTCTTATTTGTGACGTTATATTCCGAAGACCACGGAGGTTAATTGAGATAATATATGTAAGAACAGCAGTAAAGTCAAATTCAGGCAGACAAGTAGAAATCACACCAGACTTGTCTGATGGACGAGTAAAAGATTTAGTTTATTTCTATCACTCTCACCATTATCTAGCCTTGCATTTTGCTACATTATTACAACAGATCCATTATACTACATTTGCACTACAAGGTATGGGGAAATGGAGAAGACCAATTTTCTATGTTCGAAATTTCTTCAGCTTTATTCATCAAATGGAAGTAAATAATAATACATGATCTTATTAAACCATATATGGGCAAAGCTATGCGTCCATATTGATAATGCCCCGTCAAACCACTAACGTTATATGGCGACAAAATGGGTGAAAGTCTACACTTGTCCCCTGTGTACAACTGCCTGAAATGCCGACAGACCAGGGTAATGGACAGCAAGTAGTGTTCTCTGTGGAGGAGTAGTTAGAGTGTCTGACTTACTTCTAGGTCGAACTCCTAATCTGCAGGTTGGTGGTTCAGTTCCCTGAGCTCCCCCCTCTCCCCCACCTCTGCCAATTTGGATGTCCACGACTGCATAACTTACAGCGTCATCAAAGGCTGGTTGCTTTCATACCATATCTGTGTGGTGTCGGAGGTTAAAAATCCCTTAGGTCGGTAAAAGTGTAGGCTCTGGCTTTTTATTGACCATGGTGAAAACAAGTCCATTCAGACTTATCCACGATAGGCGGTATAAATCATCAAGAAAAAGGAAGGTAGTGCATGGCTATTCAGTGGCATGTCTCAGTGTAGAAAACCGAAAAATGGATTAAAGACTCACCGCCCCCAGGAAGGTGAGACTGTCAGGTTTCACCAAATGAACTTACCTAGAAAAGAGACAAGAAAAAAACAACATTAGCATTAAATGCAACCACAATCATGGCTGTATGGATACAAATCAATGTAATTTGTATTAATGTGTTCACAAGATAGCCACACTGTGCCCATAATGTGTCCACAAACTGGTCACACTGTGCCCAAAATGTGTCCACAAACTGGTCACACTGTTCCCATATTGTATCCACAAACTGATCACAATGTGCCCATGATGTGTCCACAAACTGGTCACACTGTGCACGTAATGTGTCCACACTGTGGCCATCTGATGGTCATATAATGCACTCATTGTGCCCACATTATGGACACACTGTGACCATCTGATGACCATATAAAACACGCTTTGTGCCCAAATCATTGGCACACTATGCCCATCTGATGGCCACATAAAACAGTCATTGTGCCCACATCATGGGCACACTGTGACCATCTGCTGACCACATAAAACACTCATTGTGCCCACATCATGGGCACACTGTGACCATCTGATGACCACATAAAACACTCATTGTGCCCACAGTATGGGCACACTGTGCCCATCTTATGAGCACATAAAACACTCATTGTACCCATATTATGGACACACTATGACCATCTTATGGGCACATAATACACACAGTATCCCCACACAACATGTTTGGTGCAGCTACCTTGTCCACAGGTTTTTAAATTATGGGCACACAATGACCTTCTTGTGGGCACACAATGCACACCTTACAGCCTCGCTTTGAACCCCACACTGGAGCTCTGCTGTGCGTCGTTGCCGTCCACTGCTACTGTTATATTAGCCTTAGATACCCTCATTATCGCCCAACTGCAGATCCGATTAGCTCAGACAGCCGTAGTGACAGCTCATTGGCTGGTGAGCTATACATGATTAATGAGGTGTGCCTCGGTGAGATGACACAAACACCGGAAGTACATCGGGACTGTGATTCCGTTCAGACTGCGCACGCAGGGTTATGTGTACACGCTGTGGCTTAATTGATTGTAGTAGTGGCAGAGTATCAGCATAATTGAGCAACAACGCAAAACCGGAAATCGCCGAAAGCATTTCAGTTCTTTCATCACCCCCTCCCTCCCTCCCACTCTCCCACTGCATCCACAGTCTTCAGCAGTGTGCATCTGGGTGAGCGATAATACAGGTGGTTTTCATCTGTCCCACTCATGCCATCCTCCAATTGTCTCAGGCCCAATATAGCTCAAGTCCGTCTTCTTCCCAGCATCCTTTGGGCCGCCCCCTCCCCCTACCCTCCCCTCCCCCACACCCCCGGGCTGTGTGCTTCTTACATCAGCTGACCTGCTTCTTTATTCTCCGGACACCCCTCACAGGCGTAATCGATTAATCAACTCGGGTCACCCGACCCCCTTTTTGGTGCATGCGCACATCCTACAGACTCGGGTCGAATAATCGAATACGCTTCTCCACGCTCCGGGTGAAAAAAATAGTGGCTTAATCCAAAACCTTTTTTTTTTTATCTACAGCAAAATAGGATTTAAAGTGTTTTCTGATGGCATATTTTAGTTATATTTCCATTTCATTAATCTATGTTATTACCAAAAAAAACCTGTGTATTTGTCGACTCCACTCACAGTGTTCTATTTTAAATTCTGACGACCTGGGTGACCCGAGTCGCCCGGGTCGTGTTAATCGATTATGGCCACAGGGTGTGTGTGTGTGTTTGGAATAAAAGACCCCTTGCTGCATATTGGAAAGAGGAGCCTATGTGACGGCAGCGGATTTCCCCCAAAGAAATATGTCAGATTGATTGTATATATTTGACCCGTCCAATAGCCGATGATAATAATCAATGTGCTCTAGAGGCGTCAATAAATAAAACAAGCTTTACATTATATGTGTGTGGAAGACTAGGTGGGAGGCGTGGTGAGGGGGAGGGGGGGGGGGGGGGGTAAGCGAGGTGGGGAGGGGCGATGGAGGGGGGAGAGGGGTTGTCTGGCATCATCAGGGAGTGAATGCCGCCCATGTGGCGAGTGTCGTAGATATGTGTTGTAGTTAGTGTCACAATGTTCATAACCCCACAGATTTCATCACAACTCACACACAACACTCATGGCACTCATATCACTCACATAGTTCAATGCATAAATAAATGCTACGACCCTTGCGACAAGACATTCTCCGCCAACGAAATAGCCTATTCTAGTCTTGTAGGGATGGTCGACAGTTTGATTCCTGGTCTAGTCAAACCAATTACTTACAAACTTGATACTTGTTGCCACCTAGCCTGGCGCTCGACATTACTAGGATATGGCAAGCACTGGTTGGCTCAGTATCAGGATAATATGACTGAGTGGCAATTTGTGTCATGGTGGCAGCAGCCTGGTCTCACAAGTGAGGCAACACTATAAAGTCACCATGATTCCACACTGTCACAAGTCGGTACCCGTCTTGATATGACCTTAGATGTTGTTATGATGTAAAACTCCAATAAACAAACCTTAAACGTAAAGCCCCTGTCACGCCTCACCGGATTGAGCAATGGACAGATTGTCTAGTCCGGTGGTGTTCGGGCGTCATAAGTTTCAAAATGTATTAAAATGTGTCAAAATGTTGCGATATCGGGTAAAAGGACGCTGGACAAATGGACATGAAATGGACATGAACGGATAGCCAACGGATGAAACAAACTCAAACCGGACAAGAACCATGGATGTCAATCCGGTGGCATCCGTTTCAAGTTTTGTGCATGTTCAAAACTTGTATGGACACAAACCGGATTATCAACAGACTTTGTTTGGTTTCTTTCCATTTCCCCCAATCCGGCGAGGTGTGACAGCCACTTTACAGGGAGGGAATCCTGATTATGGTCATTGTGCTTTTATGAATCTCACTCCTGTATTAAAGAGGCAACAGGCAAACAATAAATAATTCATAAGCGTCAATAGTTTGTCTCTGAAAATAGGCCAGATCAACAGGATTCACGACATAGTCTCAGTGTGTCCGGCGGGCATTACAGTAATACCTCTCTAAATCGACCGACCATGCGACCGACTTTAACTGGTCCATTTAGGGAGGTGGTCAGCTTAGGGAGTTTTTTTATCATTACAATGGTATTGTATGGGCGATCATTCGGGATCCAAATAAAGCAATCAATATAGGGGAATGGTCGATCTGTGGAGGTGGTCAGTTAGAGAGGTTTCACTGTAGTTAGATTCGGAGAGTGCTGCAGCACCAGGCAATCGATAACGGTCCTGGTCACTGATGCGTGCAAGAAGGGGAGGCAGAGAGGTGGGAGGGAGGAACGCAGGGGCTAAGTCCCACACAGCCACACACTAGTGGTCAGGGAGTTGGTTGGATGGATGTTGGAGTTTTACATCCTGGCAACATCTAATGTCATATCAGGACAGGTACCGACTTGTGACAGTGCGCACTCATGGCGACTTTATAATGCAGGCTACCGGTAACATGACCCAATATCACACTCAGTCACATTATCCTGACACTGAGCTAACCAGTCATTGCCTTATCCTAATAATGCTGAGCACCAGGCTAGAAAGTGGCAAGTATACATTTTGTAAGTCATTGGTTTCACTCAACCGGGAGCCGAACTCACAACCTGCCAGACGCGAGGACGGCGCTCTACCGATTTGGCCACCGCGCCCAGTGGAAGGTGGGAGGGAGGGAGGTGGGAAGAGGGACGGGTGGTGGTGGTGGTGGTGGTGTAATAAATGTTGGTGGGGGGGGGGGGTAAGTCCCAAACAAATGAACATAGCAGTAAAAGTCTCATGCATTTACTATATCTAACTTGGCCGACTAATGACACAACGGTGTGGAGGTGGGGGGGGGGGGAGTAAAACATACAAAATTGTTGAAGTGGATTATGACGTCACATCATGCAGTCACGTGACTCCGGCAGACATACGGACGCTGAGGGAATCAATAGTGCCGGAAGTAGTGGGGATGGGGAGTGGTGGGTGGGTCGGGGGAGGGTGGTGAGTGGTGGGTGGGTGGTGAGTGGCGGGTGGTGGGTGATGGGTGGTGGGTGTGTGGAGGGCGGAGGGGTTAGAGTACCAGCATAATCACCCGCTAAAACGCCCTAAAGCTACCCGATGCACCAGTGCGCCAATGGAGTGCGCACGTGTGTGTGTGTGTGGATGGGGAGGGTGTGGGGGTGGGAAGGTGGGGGATGTAATAGTGGGGGGTGAGGGTGACAGCTAGAAATGAGATTGTCCGACATATTTGATTTGCACATGTCGCCATCTGGCGGGTGATTTAGTCATTCTGCATTTCAACGATTCGCACACATTGTCTTCTGTTCCGCCTTCTGCACCTCCCCCTCCCACACACCCACACACCCACACACAGACAGGCGTGATGACCACGTTATGCCATCACCACCCCACCACACACACACTTTATCCCCACCGCCACCACGCCTACCACTGCCAACACTACTGCCAAAATCGACACCAGCAGCCAACACTATCGGGCGGGGTGGCCGAATGAGTTGAGTATCCATGTCCTGTTTTGGGAGATCGGGGGATCCGAACCCATGAGTTTGTGCGTTCGAACCCTGGTCAAGTCAAACCAATGACTTAAAATGTAATTCTTGTCGCTTCCTGGTGCTCGGCATTATTAGGCTAGGGCAAGGACTGGTTATCTCAGTATCAGGATAATGTGACTGAGTGGGGTATCGGGTCATGGTGCCAGTGGCCTGATTTCCCAGTGGGGCAGCACTATAAAGTTGCCATGACTGTGCACTGTCACAAGTCAGTACCCGTTCTGATATGAGCTTAGATGTTGCTAGGAAGTGAAACAACAACAATCAAACAAAGGCAACAGTATCATGGCTACAAACACCACCTGCTGCACAGTCAATGCCAACAGTATCAAGAGCAGCGCTGCAACAATCATATCAGCGACAGCACTAGATTGTCCAACTAGCTTCCAATACACGCACCCACATCGCAACCACTATTGTCAACACCACTGTGTGCATATACAGAGGCACCTCTATAAAAGACCACCGCCAGATCGACCACTCCCATACATCGATCGCTTTATTTGGGTCCTAACAATAACATTGTAACCATATGCTATTGCTAACTCCCTGAGCCAACCATCTCCCTAAATGGACCACTTACAATTAAAGTTGGTCCCAAGGTCGGTCGATTTAGAGAGGTTTTTCTGTATATATATGTATATATGCATATATATATACGGATATATATATGAAAAGTTCAGGCGCAAAACCACGTGAACGCCCATCCAAAAATAAAGTTTTAATTTGTTTAAATTACATGAAAATTATTTTAATTCTCAGTATTTCTACTTTTCAAATGATCGTATGGGTACGGAGAAATGAACAAAAAAATAGGAATATAAAAAGGTCAACTTTTCGTAGGTTTGTTTATCTCCATTTTTGGATTGGCGTTTACATGGTTTTCCACCTGAACTCTTCATATGGAGAGTTCAGGCGCAAAACCCCATAAATGGCAATCCAAAAATTAAATTAGAATAAAAGAGGTTTACCTGATGGTAATTTTAATTATCAGTTATTACACTTTTATTGTTATCAAATGGTTGTGGAGCGATGACAAAATAAAATAGGAATGACATTTTTTTTTAACATTTGAAAGGTTTTACTGGTTTTATCTCAATTGTTGGCCAGGTGCTTACCTGAACTCCTCCTATATGAATATGTATACATATAGATGCGATCAACAGATTTAACCGCAGGATTTTAGTGGAGGAAGCCAAACACGGTGTCGCCATCTGTTGATTATGGTCTGCATACATTGAAATGATCAATAGACAGATAGAACTATGTGACATTCATATTCACATAATAATGTATGTGTCGCATATATCAATGAGAGAAACATACTGCCATTAATCGGTAAGAGGCGCAGGTTTCCCGTGTGGAAGGTCAGGCTGAGTCAAATCAATGACTTACAAAATGTATAATTGTCGCTACACAGCCTGGTGCTCGCCATTACTATGATAACGGAAGGACTGGTTGGCTCAGTGTCAGGATAATGTGACTGAGTGGGAAATTGGGCCATGGTGTATGTAGGTGGTGTGGTCATGTATCATATATCACATATCACATTTTGGATATCACATGTCGCATAACGAATGTCGCATATGACATATCACAAATCACATATAATATATAATATATCATATACCATATGTCGTATATCGTATATCGCATATCGTATATAGCGTATATCATATATCATATAACATATAACATTTAGCATGTATCATGTACCATGTATCATGTATCATGTAGCATTACCGGGTATCATGTATCATGTGCCATGCATTATGTATCATTATCATGTATCATGGATCATGTATCATGTATCATTATCAAGTATCATTATCATGTATCATTGTCAGTATCATAGTATATATATCATATTGTTATTAGAAATTATATTAAATAGTTAGTTTTTTTAGACATTGTATTATATATCATACATACCACATTATACATAATCTATTAAACAAACATAAGAACACAAATTCGTGATCTATACTACTCTCCTGTAGTGCTCTGAACATCAATAGCCACATTGTGCAACACCAACACCACCACCACCACCACTGCCACCACCGCCACCACCGCCACCACTGCCACCGCTGCCACCACCAACACCAACACCACCACAATCGGCACCACCATTTCCCCCAGCACCACGACCCACCACCACTCCCACCACACCACCACCGCCACCACTCCCACCACCAACCTCCCCCCCAACCCCCCACCACCACAACCGGCACCACCACTTCCCCCAGCACCACCACCCACCACCACTCCCACCACACCACCACCGTCACCACTGCCACCACCAACCCCCACCACCACAACCACCACCACAACCGGCACCACCACTTCCCTGAGCATCACCACCCACCACCCACCACCAAACCCAACTCATCACCACCCCCACCACCACCGCCACCATCTCTATCTATCAGGTCGATGCGCCACCTAGCGGCCCCACAAGTTGGCTCCCTCAGCCGTCACATCGTCTCGGCGCCATTTATTGGACTTTTTTTCTCCCTGTTGCTCGCCTCTTCTGCTGTCTGCACAGCACAGCTCGGATTGTGGAATGGGTGATGTGGGTGGCGCAGGAGGGTTGCTCGAGAGTGTGGATTGGGGTGTGGTGGGGGGTGTAGGGTGGGGTGGGCGGGGGTTGGGTGGGATGCAGTGGGGGTATGAGTGGGGGTCGTGTGAGGGTGTGTGGGCATAGGTTGCGGTGTGAGGGATGGGGTGAGTGGACATTTGGAGGCGGCTATCCAGCATTCTAAAGGTTTCAGTGCATGGAGACTGAGTGTGGGGATGTGGTTGTGTACATGTGGATGTGTAGATGTGGTTGTGTAGATGTGGTCGTGTAGATTGGTTGGGTATATGTGGTTGTGTAGATGTGGTTGTGTAGATATGGTTGTGTAGATGTGGCTTGTAGAAGTGGGTGTGCAGATGTGGGTGTGTAGATATGGATGTGTATATGTGGTTGTGTAGATGCGGTTTTGAAGTTGTGGTTGTGTAGATGTGGTTGTGTAGATGGGGGGTGTAGATGTGGAAGTGTATATGTAGTTGTGTAGATTTGGTTGTGTAGATGTGGTTGTGTAGATGTAGTTGTGTATATGTGGTTGTGTAGATACGATTGTGTAGATGTGGTTGTGTAGATATGATTGTGTAGATGTGGATGTGTAGATGTGGTTGCGTAGATGTGGATGTGTATATGTGGATGTGTATATGTGGGAGGGTAGATGTGGTTGTGTAGATGTGGATGTGTAGATGTGGTTGTGTAGATGTGGATGTGTAGATGTGGTTGTGTAGATTTGGTTCTCTAGATGTGGTTGTGTAGATGTGGAAGTGTAGATGTGGATGTGTAGATGTGGTTGTGCATATGTGGATGTGTAGATGTGGTTGTGTAGATTTGGTTGTGTAGATTTGGTTGTGTAGATGTGGTTGTGTAGATGTGGAAGTGTAGATGTGGATGTGCAGATGTGGATGTGTAGATGTGGATGTGTAGATGTGGATGTGTAGATGTGGATGTGTAGATGTGGATGTGTAGATGTGGTTGTGTAGATGTGGTTGTGTAGATGTGGATTTGTAGATGTATATGTGTAGAGGTGGATGTGTAGATGTGGTTGTGTAGATGTGACTGTGTACATGTGATTGTGTAGATGTGGTTGTGTAGATGTGGTTGTGTAGATGCGGTTGTGTAGATGTGGTTGTGCAGATGTGGATGTGTAGATTTGGTTGCGTAGACGTGGTTGTGTAGATGTGGACATTGCAAATAGAGGGACTATGGTGGTCGTAGTGCAGCTCTTGGTGAGGCCTATGGGTGCGGTTGCTATTTAGACAGCCATCTAATGTAGTTGGTTGGTTGTTGGAGTTTTACGTCATGGCAACATCTATGGTCATATCAGGATGTGCACTGACTTGTGACAGTGCACACCTATGGCAACTGTTTATACTGCTGCCCGACTGGGAGTCCAGGCCACCAGCACCATGACCTGATATCCCACTCAGTCACATTATCCTGGCACTGCACCAACCAGTCCTTGGCCTATCCTAATAACGCTAAGTGCGTGGCTAGGAAGCGACAAGTATCAATATCTAAGTCATTGGTTTGACTCAACCAGCGTCAAGTCCCATGATCTACCAATACCGAAGACGGACGCTCAACTCATTCGGCCATCCTGTCGGGTGCAAGGGAGGTAGTTAGTTGCATAGTCCGATGAAAGCATCACATTTTCGAAACCAAAACATTTACCTTCGTCGTATTCTATATATCCAATGTATATAGTGTTATGTTTGTTCAACATTTATGGCTACAGAAAAGGTAATACCAAGTCAGTTTAATAGAACATGTTAATGCTGGAGCCTATGATATTCAACATTATTATATCATTTCGTGGTATTCTCTGTGGCTGAGTGGTTAGAGTGTCTGACTTTTTTCTAGGTCAGACTCCTAATCTGAAGGTTGGTGGTTCAATTCCCCATGCCCCCACCTCTGCCAATTTGGATTTCCACCGCTGTGGATAACTTACAGCTTCATCAAAGGCCAGTTGCTCTCATACCATGTCTATGTGGTGTGGGAGATAACAAATTCCTTGGGTCGGTAAAAGTATAGGCTCGGGCTTTCTATTGACAAACTGTCTAATGGTGAAAACAAGTCTAGTCAGATCTTCAAGAAAAAACAACAACATTATTTTGCATGTTTTCATTTTAATCCTATAAAGTAAAAGGCGCTTCAAACGAAAGTCATAAGGAATCTAATATATTTATTTATCTTTAGAAAATATGGCAGAGATTTAAAAAACATCCGCTTATAAATGTAGCTCCTGGAACTGTCGATGATTTCCGGGAGACCAGACTGCTGGCCGGCTCCGATTGCACTTGTGACCCTAGTGGGAAGAAAGGGAGTTGTGCGGGTGTGTGGGTGTGTGGGTGTGGGTGGGGCTTTGGGGGTGGTACGTGTTATTAATCGTGTCTCTGGGTGTTCAGACCAGGTCGTCCAGAAGTCATATGGAAAAATGGAAAGGTCGCCTCACACTGCCCGATAATTCCTCTGGAACCCCCTTTGAACCGTGATCGGTGTTCTACTTCCGGTTTGATAGATTTAGAAGGGCACCATGTTTGTTTGTTTGTTATTGTTTTGCATCCTAGCAACATCTAAGGTCATATCAGGATGTGGTCCAACTTGTGACAGTGTACACTCATGCCGACTTTATAGTGCTGCCCCACTGGGAGACCAGGCTGCCAGTGCAATGACCTGATATCCCACTCAGATACATTATCCTGACACTGAGCCAACCAGTCCTTGCCCTATCCTAATAATGCCGAGCACCAGGCTAGGAAGCGACAAGTATAATTTGTTATGTCATTGGTTTGACTCGACCCGGTTTAGAACCCATGAACCCATGGGTTCGGATCCCCAATCTCCCAAAACAGGAGACAGACGCTCAACTCATTTGGACAAACGGACATGAAACGGACATGAAATAGACATGAAATGGACATGAAACGGACATGAAATGGACATGAAACAAACATGAATGGATAGCCAACAGACAAAACAAAATCAAATCGGACAAGAACCATAGATATCAATCCGGTGGCATCCGTTCCAAGTTTTGTGCATGTTCAAAACTTGTACAGACACAAAGCGGACTTTGCCGGATATCAACAAACTTTGTTTGGTTTCTTTCCGTTTCCCCCAATCCGGTGATGTGTGACAGGGCATTAAATGGTAAGGGGAGAGTAGCATACCGATGCCATAGAATCTTCATATCTTGAATATGTCTTTCATCTTTATCGGTATATTAGTCGATGAAACTTGCAACGATAATCTTAATAATAATAATGAATGGAAAATTGCATCGCATCACATATGGAGGATCTTGTTGTAGAACATTTCCTCAGCTGCCTTCCTTGGAACGTGTTATTGTTCGGTTTAAGCATTGCTTTTTGGGTTTTTTTTTTTCATAATGGGCGATTTTGGGAGTATTATTACCAGTACCCACTACAGCCATCAAGCGAATAACCCACTTGAATGCCACCGACTCCAGCACTCTTCCTCCAACAGCCAAGTGCGCAATGCAACCTTTAACCACCCACCTGACTTTTACATTTTTTTTTAAACTCTTATTTATTTATTTGTGTCAACATGGCGACCGTGAGTGAGCGCTAAACTTACGCGTACGCTGAAATCGCGAGTTCAATATACTAAAACGTGCATAAAAAAACCCACAAACATACCAGGATACTCATAAACATACCAGGATACCTTAGAATACATATCAGATGGGGTAACACCACAAAAAAGGAGGAAATCAAGCAAAACAACCTTACAGGAACGTGTCGACCGTTAGATACAGCGGGAAATGCCGAAAACGGTGAAAACAAGGATACGGATTGCCAGGATTTGTATCCTCTGATATAAAAAAAAGAACGTACCAGTACCCACAGCTAAGTACCATAGCACAATATCACCCATATACTTTGCTTTACTGTTGATGTGTGTGTGTGTGATGTATAATGTCTAAATGACTCAAAACCACTGTTGAGTTGAGTGAACTGATAGATTCCCCTATTATCACTCACCAGCTGTCACTCACCAGCACACACCAGGGCTCCAAACTATGAGTATCACAAACTTTTCATAAAATACCACTAACCAAAATTTAAAGCACCAGAAATACGCACAAAGGAGGAAAAATTAAAGCAGGCAGAAACTCTGTTAAAACATAAAATTAAATTAAATTAAATTTAAATTTAAAAAATTTAAAATGGAGGGAAACGACCCAAACCCCGAATATGTCGCAAAAACAGCTGTAAACGTAAGTCAGCAGCTAAGCAAGGAGGATATAGTGAAACTGGTAATCCAGACAGCAAAAGAAGAACTCACACGGGACAGCAAAAAAAAAAAAAGAAATGAAGACGAAAACACGGGAAAAGACATGGGTGCAACCGCAAACGGAAACAACAAAATGAAACCAAATGGCAATGACGATGACAATAAATATGAGAGCAACCTACAGGCACTCCAAATGGCATATAGCACTCTACAAATAGAGTGCTCATGGTACAAAGCAGAGTATGAAAAACTGAAAACAAAAGAAAACAACACCAATGCCAACAAAACCACCAATGATGCAAGGAAAACACCCACTGAAATAAACAAAATGCCCACCGACCCTGCCCCAAAACCAAAACCAACACAGAAAGATGAAAACAAAAAGCTCAGCGTTGTCGTGCATGGTGTCCCTGAAAAAGAGGACGAAAACATGGAGAAAACAATCACAGACATGCTGAGCGAAGCGGACTGCGACTTTGGATGGACGGTAGTGACTAAAGCGTACCGTCTAGGGAAGAAACAAAAACAAAAAGACAAAACACTAAAAAAGAGTGAGGCAGACATGGAGCAGACAGAAGGCAAAAGCCAAAACCAGAAGCCTGAAGAGGCATCCCCACAGAGCAACGAAAAAACCCTAGATAGGCCAAGGAGCATCAGACTCCAACTAGAAAAAGAATCGCAGAGAAAAGAACTCTTCCAAAAAAAGAAAACTCTACAAACCAAAAAAGACTATAACAAAGTATCAATCAGGCCAATCAGGACAGAAGCAGAAATGCTGAGTGAAAAGACAGTACAATTAATGTACACACTGGCCGTTGAAAACAAAAGCAAAAATGAGAAGATAGAAACGGTCAAGATGAGAGGGTGCAATATCGAGATAAACGGGAAGATGTACTCGCCCAACGAGTTCGAAAAAATAGAAATAGAAGAAATCACCCCGGAAAAAGCAGCAACCAGGGAACATGCCTGGGGAGTATCCTTCCAAGGGCACAACTCCCCTTTCAGCAACCTATACGCATGCAAGATCACAGGCAAAGATGGAAAGAAATACACATCAGCTGAATACTACTGTTCTATCATGGCCAAATTTCATGACAAACATGACCTAATGGGGCTGATAGACAATGCAGAAAATCCATACACGATAAAGGCAATGGCCAAGAAAATATGGAGATCGCCAGAATGGTGCAAAACCAACGAAAAAGTCCTGGAAGACATCGTATGTGCGAAATTCACTCAAAATGAGAAATTAAAGAAAAAATTAATCAATGCTCCAGGAAATGCATTCAGAGAGTGCACAAAGTGCCCATACTGGGGCTCAGGTAGGTTCCTGGACAGTGCCAGTGAAGGGGAAACAGTCAAACAGGGATACAAGAATAGAATGGGAGAAATCCTACAAAAAGTCAAAGTAAGCCTCACAAACGCTAAAGAATAGAAACCAAAATTAATAAGCAAAATAAAGTAAATATAAAATATACACAGTAAACCCAGGCAAGCAAAACAGCAAAATAACTTATTAATTATGTATGAAACTATATATAAGAAAACAGGGCATATGTACTGTATGCACCAGCCCATACGCCCATAAAACAATCTAAACAAAGTTAAAAACTCGCGAAATCTAACAAACGCCAAACCTGAAGGTAAAGAAAGATGGTAGATGAAATTGAATGCAGGCTGGGAAGGGGCACGCACTTTGCCCACCTAAACTGCCAGAGTGCATCCAATAAAATAGACACAATATAAATGCACCTAAAAAATGAAAATATTGATGTTTTAACACTGTCAGAAACATGGTTCACTGAGAGACATCAAGACAACACCCGTAACATAGAAGGATATAGGCTTGTACGTAATGACAGACAGCAAATTAACATAGCAAACCTAACAAAAAAAGGTGGAGGGGTTGCAATCTACTGCAAAACCTCAAAAAATCCACACTGAGGCCATAAAAATAGCAAACAACTCAAATGAACACCTGGAGCTACTATGGTGCCTAAATGAGAAGCAGGCTAACATAGCCATAGCAAGCCTCTACAGACCACCATCCGGGGATATTGAAACATTCCTTCAAACTCTAGAGAAAAGTATAAATACAGTGAGAAAACTAACAAATGCAGAAATCTTTGTGCTAGGGGACTTCAACATAAACTACAGTAGCAATGACAAAAATAAACTAATGCTACAAACCACTATCAAAATCCTAGGGCTACAACAACTTATTACAGAAAGCACAAGACTAGGACACAATAGCTCAACAATTGACCTAATACTAACCAACTCAAACCATGCCACAAAATGGGGCACTAGAAGCTGGGGTATAAGTGACCATGAGCTAATATATGTAACGAGGAAAAAACTCAAAAGCACAAGCCAATATATATATAAGATGGGCAGATCCCTAAAAAACTACTCAAAAGAAACACTACGAAACCACCTATATGAAAATATAGACGTCACAACAGACAGAGATGACCCTGATATCTACTGGAATAACATTGTCACAGAAATAAAACAATCATTAGATGAGATGTGTCCCATAAAGAAACTAAAAATACAGAGAAACCAAGACCCATGGGTAGACAGGGAACTGTTAACTCATATTGCAACAAAACAAAGGCTAGGTGACAAAGTGAAATGTACTAAAGACCCAGAGGATAAAAGGGCCTATAATACTGCCAGAAACAACTCCCTCAAAGCAGTAAGGGCAGCAAAAAAGAAATATATAATAAAACAAGACAAGGACTGGGGACGCAATGCAAATAAGTTCTGGGAAAATGTAAGCTTACTATTCCCCAAAAATAAGATAGAAGAACGGATAAGCTTCCAGGATAAGGATGGAAATATGCACACAGATAGTGATGCAGCAAACAAACTAAATACACACTTTGCCACGCTAAGACAAAGGTTATCAAAGAAATTCACAAGAATCTGGGAAAACAAGTCAGAAAATATCCAGGATGAAATCCCCACCTGCAAAACTGACCTAAAAGAACTAACACAGCTAATAAATGACATAGATGAAAATAAACCAAGTGGAATAGATGGAATCCCCACAAAAATACTAAAAGAGGCACTCCAAGCCATCCCAGATACCATGGTCGACCTGTTCAACATATCATTTGAGCAGGGACACTTCATCACAGCATGGAAGATGGCAACCATCACCCCCGTATACAAAAGTGGTGACAAACAAAACATGGGGAACTACAGACCAATATCAATCTTGCGAACACCGGGCAAGCTAATTGAAAAAATATTCCACAGGCACATAAATGCGCACCTGGAAAAAAACAATATACTAAACAAGAGGCAAGGAGGTTTCAGAAAACTCCACTCCACATCAAAAACAATAGCAAACCTAACAAGTGATGTGCTGGCATCATTGAACCAAAAGAAAATAGTTGGAGCAGCGTTCATCGACTTCAGCAAAGCCTTTGACACTGTAGACCACAGCATATTAATAATAAAATTAAACAACATGGGCATTAAATCCAAATCAATAAACTGGATAAAATGCTACCTAAACAACAGGCAGCAAAAAACTAAAGTAAATGGTACACTCTCAGACCAACAAACTATCACCTGTGGTGTACCCCAAGGATCAGTCCTGGGACCACTACTATTTATACTATACATAAATGCCCTAGAAAAATGGCTGGAGACAGAATGTCTCCAGCTATATGCGGATGGCACTGTCATATATGCAGAAGGAAGCACAGTAGAGGAGGTAGCAACCAAACTGAACAACCTCCTGCTAAAACTGGACAGCTGGTGTGAATCCAATAAAATAACCATCAATGCAAATAAATCTAAAACAGTACTCTTCTCACATACAGCAATCACAGGAAGAAACCTACAATGCACACTACAAAACCAAACACTGGAAAATGTAAATCACTACAAATACCTAGGCCTAGAACTGGATAGCCAGCTAAACTACACTCTGTGTTTAACAAAAATCATACAAAAAGTAAATCACAAACTATGGCTATTTGCTAAACTAAGAAACTATATGACACAAGATATGTCAATAAAAATCTTCAAAGGCATGGTACTCCCCTACTTTGACTATGGGGATGTAATCTACATGGGTGCTAAAAAAGAGCTACTAAAAAAATTGCAGATACTACAAAATAGGGCCTTGAAAATATGCCTGAAAGTAGACAAACTACACCCCACTTATGACCTACACAAAAGAACTAAAGTAAAGCTACTAGAAAACAGAAGGATAATCCACCTAAACACATTAGCATATGGATATAGCAAAGACATTAAGCGTCTAACCCAACCACTAAGGGACACCAGAGCAAGCAAGGCACCACTACTAAGACAGACCAGAAGCCAGATCAAAGCCCATGAAAGGAGCACACTGGAAATGGCCGCCAAGGCATGGACTGCGCAAACAGTGAAAGAAAGACAAATCCCTGACCTAAAAACGTACAAAAAATATCTGTGCAAAATAAAAACTGGAAACCCCAACTGAACTGCATCACAAGGGGGCAGGTGATATGTCACGGCCACCAACTGGACAGCCCAGGGCGGGATAACCGGAAATATAAAAGCCAGATAACATATCCAACAACAATATAAATCAAATCAAATTCAAACAAACATAACTCAACCACCTATTACGTACAGGCCTATGGACATGTAATAAAATAGGCTAGTATAGAATTAAGTAGAAAAAACAGAAAACTCTTCCCAAGAAAACCCCAAAACACTAACATAGAACCTTAAGAAAACAACTAACATAGTAATAAGAATAGAACAAAAATACAATGCCAAGAGGGCCCAAAAAAAAGTAACATAGACTACTAAACGTACCAACAGACTATCTATCTGCTACTGAAATGCAGACAATACTATCTATCTGCTACTGAAATGCAGACAATCAAATAACTTATCAGCAGCTACTGTTTGGTAAGACAACACCAACACTACAGCTGGCCAGCATTGAAAACAAGCCTGGGTACCCAGGCTTACATGCTATGGACAGAATAAATTACATTTTTTTTAAATTTATTTATTTATTTATGCTACTTCTTCATTCATTACATCCCAAAAGTTTGTTTTATTTAACGACACCTCCAGAGCATGTTTTTTTATCAATGGCTATTGGATGTCAAACATATCGTCATTCTGACATATTTCTTTGGAGAAAACTCGCTGCTGCCACATAGGCTACTCTTTCCGATAAGCAGCGAGGGGTCTTTTATAAGCAGTGTTCCACAGACAGGACAGCACATACCACAGCCTTTGATGAGCCAGTTGTGGACCACTGGTTGGAACGGAAAATAGCCCAAATTGCAAATGCGTTCACTGAGCAGGATCGATCGGGTGATCCAAACCTTCACAGGTGGACACTCTACTGCCTCAGCCAAGTCCCGCTCCCTCATTACATCCCATTAAAACCCAGGGCTTGAGAAGTCTCCTTAGCTGTAATAAACACACTTTACCTCCACTCTGGCCTTCTGAGTTCTGTCGCCGCCCCTTTGCGTATCAATTAGTTGGAATTTCGCGAATGCGAGAAATATTAGCGCAGGAGAGTACATTATATTAGAAATTGCTAGAGCACCGTGGGTACCCATGGATTTGCACAAGTACTAGTAGAGTCATTCACAGAAACTGTGTGCCACACTTTTGGTTTCCATGTTACATAGTTAATGATTTTGCCTTCTTTTTGCGGGTGTAGTAAGTCAAAAGGTTATTGTTGACTCTGTATTAAGCATCCTAGCAATTCTACATGTATTTAATCTATCCCGCAAAATGCATCCAAAATATGCTTTTTTGATTTTATGCAAAATTGAAAGTCTGAAGATTTTCATATCAATGCCATACATCTACCCAAATGCTTTTTCGAACATTATTCTTGTAAGGAACAATTCTTTTAATTTAACTGTAAACAATAAAATCTTGTTGGAATTTGTTGTGTGTTAAAATGATGTAGATATGTATTAAAATCATGTTATGGATGCATACTACATAGTTCATTTTAACAGCTTTCTCAATTTGTTTAAGATCAAAATCAAAAAGGGAAAAACAAATCTAATTTTAACCCTGACACATACACCATATACAAACCGTCCCCTGAACATGGATTCTGCTATTATTAGGCATTTCTTCTACCACTACCAGGAATGTTTTCACTTTTGGTTTCTATGTCACAAACCAATGACTTAAAAATTGATGATTGTCGCTCCCTAGCCAGGCGCTCGGCATTAATAGGATACAACAAGGACTGGATAGCACAGTATCAGCATAATGTGACTGAGTGTAACTGAGTGGGACGGCACGCCATGCACACTTCGCGCGTGCATTATGGTTGCATGTTGCGCCAAACTATTGCTTTGTTGTTTTACGTCCTAGCTACATCTAAGGTCATATCAGGACGGCGCACCAAAACCTTTTTGTTTTTTTTCTCATGCATCGATATTCGTTACCACGTCGGCCGCACGCTACCAATACGTTGCGCTGACGTCGAAAAGTTTGACGTGTCCCGATGATGAAAAGTGATTTTGCACATTGGCGGCGTGCTGGTGAGAAGCGTCATAATGTGACAGGGCCATAAGCCAAGTAATGTGGCTTGGGGGGGCCCTTTATCAGTACCCAGCCGCGCGGGGTTCTCAGTCTGACGTTCTATATATAGCCCCTTTAAGGTGGGTTCGGCCTGTGGTTGAAACGCAGAGCAGGGAAGGAAGAACTAGCTTTGTCCCCGCCGAGACTCAGAATGAGGCAACTGGAGGCTTCTGAGATAATTGAATCGAACACTTCCCTTTACGTTTAACTAACACCGCAGGATGGTTTCGTCTAAAGTATGAGTGTATGTGTGGGTGGGTGTGGGGTTGGGCTGTTATATAATGCAAATTATGCATAATTATCAGCAAAGCCATACGAAATTACATATGATGTACTTATGCAAGATTAAATAAGAAAAAGAAATATGGAAGAGTTATGCTACACAAAAGCATATGTTTAACCACACAAAATTATCTCAAATGATATTAGGCGAGCAATATGTTGTAGCGTTACATCGGGTTCCATATATCTCATTTGGTAATCACAAGGCACGCACGGTGGCCGTGTGGAAGATCGGGTCGAGTCAAATCGATAACTTACCAAATTGATAATTGTCGCTTCCTAGTTTGATGCTCGGCAGTGATAGAATAGGGAAAGGACTGGTTAGCTCGGTGTCAGGATAATGTAACTGGGTGGGATATTGGGTCATGTTGCTGACGGCCTGGTTTCCCCATGGGGCAGCACTATAAAGTTGCCATGTGTGTGCACTTGTATAACTTGTAAAATATTCCGATTTACGGCATCAGGGGGAATGAAAATGTTCTATTACTAAACAGGTATACGTGACTAAGCGCATGTATGTATATATATGTAAGTGCTGGTGGTCCCTGAGTGGGATGTAAATAGACATGGTGGTGCTGGCAGGGCTGTGTGTAAGGGGCACTCAGGGCCTACCTCCCCCCCCCCCCCCTTCTGCTGGGTAGGATCAACACACTCAGGGTCAAGGTTGGTGGTGGCCAGAGGAGCCACACAGCTTGGTGGTGGTGGGCAGACCACTGGTAGCCATGGGGACACCTACCGGACTGTTCACGGACGCGCCAACAACTGAAGGGCCGAATTCCTGCAGCACCGTCAAAGGACTCTTCAGGATACAAAACGGACACCTAACGGATGATTAACGGACATGAACCGGACAAAACGGATGAAACGGACTTAAAACGGACACCAACCGTACACTTCACTCCGGTGTTGTCCGGTTCAAGGTTAGTGCATGTTCAAAACTTGTACCGGACACCGCCGGACACCACCGGACACCGCCGGACACCACCGGATGGGTACCGGACATGTACCGGACATTGCCGTATTTCACCAGACAGTGTCCGGTTCATGTCCGGTTCCCCAGTCCGGTAAGGTGTGACTGGGCCTTAAGGATGTGATCCTTCAATTCAATTTCCTGCGATATATATAATTATTGTCTTTATATTAGCATACACTGCATTATATAACGCTTTGCAGAAACGCCACAAAGTGGCACTATTGGGAAGCTCTGTAAGTTTCCATAAGCGAGCAGACAACATTTCTTATGCCAACCAGGGCCTAGACGCTCATCTGTTTGCGCGCGGTGCATTCTGGGGGAGCGTTAGCGGGTGTGACATGAAGTCTGATTTCTCTCCATGATTGCTAACTTTGATGCTGTCATCAACAGAACCTTGATAGAAAATTGTGCAAACCAAGATGGTTGGTTGTTGTTTTGCACCCTGGCAACATCTAAGGTCATATCAGGACAGGTACCGACTTGTGATAGTGCAAGCTCATGGTGACTTTATAGTGCTGCCCCACTGGGAGACAAGGCCGTCAGCTCCATGACCTGATATCCCACTCAGTCATTTTATCCTGACACTGAGCCAATCAGTCCTTGTCCTAATCTAAAATGCTGAGCGCCTGGCTAGGAAGCGACAAGTATAGTTTTTAAGTTTTACTCGACCAGGGTTCGAATCTCATGATCTACCAAAGCGGGAGACTGACTCATTTGGCCATCCAGTCTGGTAAAAAAAACAACGTCGGTCACAGCGAACACAGACAATACCTGATCAATGCAATATTTCCACAAACCTCCCACATTGGATAAAACCTTTAAAGCTTGGCTTCCTTTACACGATAATCTAATGCTGTTGTTTTTGTGGAGATTTGTTTTTCTTTAATTTGCTGAACCTGATACTATGTTCTGAGCGCAAGGTTATCAACCTAATCGGAAACCCATTAAATCGCATATCCATCCCTTATTGCCAAATTACCACCAAATAAATTGGCGATCCCCGATCAAATTAACTCGGGTCAAATTGTGCGATAATGTGAGTCTGTCTTGAGTTATCCGCGTCGGATTGGAATCTCCCCCAAATATCGCTCGGTCCATTGTTGCCGCTATTATACAACGGACCCCCGTTCATTCACTTCGGTGGAACCGGAAATGCGATTAGGCTTTGATTTGAATCGGCTCAAAGCATGCCGGGAGTTCCACGTGGTCTCTCAAGGGAAAGCTGCCTCGAACCGACAATTAATCCAAGCCCGGGAACAAGTTCTCAAAGCTCCATAAGGTTGCTACGTCTTCGTTTACCTTTATTTTCCTTTTTCCTTGTTTTTTATTTTAGTGTTTGTTGTTTGCTTTCGGGGAGTTTTCAGTCGCATTGGGGCGCTGAAGGCTGCAAATCTGCAGTACCGTATGGACACCGCTGAAAGCGGTCCCATGTGGTCGGGAGTTGGCTTCCGATGGGTAGTGGTAAGAGAAATTGGGGTGGGTGGGGGGTCGAGGGGGGCAGGAAATAAGGAAAAAGGCAGCCTAAGAGTCCAACCACAGTCCTCTGAGAGGGTCGGGGGAGGCTGGGTGGTTGGTGTAGTTGTACACCCCAGGAAGACCCTAGGCCATACCAGGACGTGCACCGACTTGTGACAGCGCATACTCATGGCAACTTTTTAGTGTGTGTGGGGTGTGGGCGACGGCGGGGCGGAGGGAGTGTGTGTCTGTATGAGTATATGTGTGTGTGTGTGAGTGTGTGTGACCCATTTCACGTGTCTGCTGCTCACAGCCCTGTGATCCAGTTGAAGTTTCCAGCGAACAAAATCTGTGGCGAATCAATAAATAATTAGTTTTGTGTGCGTCGCTACTTTTGTAAGAAATTCGAACGCTGGGGGGGGGGGGGAGTTCAAAAAGGAAATCACACGCAACATCATCGTTCCAGCAAAGATAAAATAGTAAAGAGTATATAAATAAATCCTTAAAAAGGTACATACAAGTAAAATACCCGTTTCTTTTTCACCACTTTGTCAATCGCTCGCGCCTTGTTCTCCACCGCCGGTCGATTAGGAACGTGATCGATTGATCGTGTCGGTTGTCCGAACCTTATCTATTTCCGGTCTGCTAGCGCATACGCCGGGGAGGTCTCCGGGACCCAGTAGGTTCCTACTGATGGGTTCCCGCCACCCAGCTGCTTCTGGAACAGTTCGTCCTGTGGTTATTTGAACTCGTATAATTAATCAGGCAGCGCGGATAATGGGTTTGTGGTTGGCATATATGTGACGCACAACGGGGTATGCTGGTATAAAGTCGTAAAGGGAATTTATTGTCTATATTATTGTATGCATTTTTGTATATTGCCTCCTCCGCTAACCGACAGTAGCACCACCACCGGCCCCCACTCTAACTACCAGGTCGCCAACCGCCACTATATATATAAATATACATGTATAAATATATATATATATATATATATATATAAATATATATATATATATGGTTTTGTACAATCGATATACAATATTTTATTGTCTAGTCTTTTATTTCCTTTATTCAGTAATAACAGCAGATGGGTAAAGACAATTGGTTCTGAAAACAGTTGATTCTGAACACAATTGGTTCTGAGCACTAATGATTTAAACACAGTTGGTTATGTGCCTAGTTCATTCTGAACACAGTTGGTTCCGAATACAGTTTGTTCTGACACAGTTGGCTCTGAACAACGTTCATTCTGACCAGTTTATTCTGAACAGAGTTTGTTTAGAACGGAGTTGGTTCTGAACAGTTTATTCTGAACAGTTTATTCTGATCACAGTTTGTTCCGAACATAGTCGGTTTTGAACACAGTTGGTTCAGAACACAGTTGGTTTTGAACACGGTTGGTTCTGAACAGTTTATCCTTAATACAGTTGGTTCTGAACACAGTTTATTCTGAACGCAGTTGGTTCTGAACATAGTTGGTTCTGAACACAGTTGGTTCTGAACCCAGTTGCTTCTCAACACAATTGGTTCTCAACACAGTTCCTTGTGAACAGTTTATTCTGAACACAATTGTGTCTGAACGCAGTTGGTCCAGAACACATTTGGTTCTGAACACATTTAGTTTTGAGCACCATTGAATCCGAACACAATTGATTCTGAACACAGTTCATTCCGAATCCATCCCCAAACCACCTCCCCCCACCCACCCCCTCCCTGGCCATTCCCCTCCCCCTCCTCCTACCCTCCCCCGTCCCCCAATTTCAAGATGGGACTTGCTTACGCGATTTATTTCGCTCAAATGTCGTCTGCTCTTTCTCCCTCGATTTTCTCATTACAGAAACGTTCCACCAAGATGGTTGTTTCAGTGCGCTGGTATCGAGTGGTGGTAGTCGTTCGGTATTGAGACGGACTGGCGCTGTAATGTTACTAATTGTTAGCAAACCGTGGACCAGGAACGCGTTTCACCAACAGTTAAACGCACCTTAGTCATACTAGGTGTGTGGAGTGCGGATGGGGGTGGAAGTGTGTGTGCGAGGGTGGGACTGTACAATAAAACCTCTCTAACTGACCACCTCCACCGTTCGACCACTCCCATATATCGATCGGTTTATTTTGGTCCCAACAATACCATTCTAACCATATGCTACCTCCCTGAACCGAATACCTCCCTAAATGGACCACTTACAGTTGGTCCCAAGGTCGGTCGATTTAGAGAGGTTTTACTGTATTAGGATTGAACAGGACGGGATGGTCGAGTTGGTAGAGCACTTGATTCCCATGCGGGAGGTCTTTGGATCCAATCTCCAACATTGCTACTTGTCACGACCTCTCGCCTGGCGCTCGACAGTGCCAGAGCAGGATGGGGACTGATTCACTTGTCATGATAATGTGACTGAGTGGGGGAAATCGGTGTCGTGGCTACCGCCGGGTATAGTTTATATTATATATATATATGTGATGTATAACGCATTATGCGAGTATAAAGGCGTGGAAGGGAATTAACCCCTCTTAATTATTATTATGTACTGCCTCCTCCATCTCGCGACTGGTGGTGCCACCCCCGGCTGCGCCCGGTACCCGCCTTCCCCTGAATACATCACTCGCATTGCGTCTCCTAGCCAGAGAATATATAACTCATACCACTACTTTCTCTTGTTCTTGTTCCTTTGTACTGTAGCCGGCCTTTATATATATATATATAAATATATATATATATATATATATATACATATATACCCTTTATTGCGTGCCATAATGCCTGTAGTGTCTTGCACACACAACCCCTGTCCTGTGTGTGTGAGGGGGGGGGACCCCCATCATGCACCGTTCCGCCTCCTGCGCGGGACATAGCCTCCATTCGCTCGGAGGAATTTTGTTATATACCAGTGTGGCGGACACCCATCAAATTGTCACGAATGTGCATTCTCTGTTACAAATGTCCAGGCATGTGAATAACCTGAGATGCTGCCATGACGTGAAACCCCAATAACCTAATCCTTATTTATATTACCCATACGTTGTTTTTTTGTTAGGTGTTTTTTGTTGTTTAGTATTTGGCGCTGATTGATTTTTAAACCGCTCCGTCCACTCCCTCCTATGTAGTCTAAACAACGAGCAGCAATAAAGCACCTTTCCCACCACCATGACACAAAAATAGCAATTTGAAGTTTGTTTGTTTGTTGGAGTTTTACATCCTAGCAACATTTATTGTTATATCATAATGGGTACCGATTTGTAACAGTGCGCACTCTTGCCGACTTCATAGTGCTGCACCACTGGGAGACCAGGCCGCAGTCACCATGATCCGATATCCCACTCAGTCACATTTTCTTGATACAGAGCTCTAACCAGTCCTTGCCCAATTCTAGTGATGATGAATGCCAGGATAGGTAGCGACAAGAGTACCAATTTTTCAAGTCATTGGTAACTATTTGAAAGAGAGAGACAGAGAGATAGGGACAGGGAAAGATAGAAATAAAAAGAGAGAGGGAGAGAGAAAGAGAGAGAGAAAGAGAGACAGAAAGAGAGACAGAGAGAGAAAGAGAGAGACAGAGAGCTAGAAAGAAAAAGAGAGAGGGATAGAGAAAGAGAGAAAGAGAGAGAGACAGAGAGATAGAACGAAAAGAGAGAGGGAGAGAGAGAGAAAGAGAGAGAAAGAGAGAGAGAAAATGAAAACAAATTAATGGAGGGTGAGTGGGCTGGGGGAAATGTACACACACACAAAAACAAATCGGACGAGTGCTATGTTGACAGGGGACGCCCCGCCGCAGCCCGGCGAGCGTTGGGCTAATGGGAAGGCGGGCGGAGTTACTCTACAGCCAGTGCCAGCTTTAAAATCAAGCCGCAATTTCCAAAAGCAGATCAGGTCTTTGTTGCCTGTGCCACCATTCCTCCCGCCCCCCTCCTCCCCCTTCCTCCTCCCCCGCCCCTTCCGCCGCTCCTGCCCCTGCACCTCCCTCCCTCCCGTCCGCCCCTTCATCCACAACCTTTCCATCCAGCCTCCGCGCCCCACATCTCCCACAGGCTCGATGTGTGTAGTGTGTGTGTAGTGTGTGTAGTGTGTGTAGTGTGTGTAGTGTGTGTAGTGTGTGTAGTGTGTGTAGTGTGTGTAGTGTGTGTAGTGTGTGTAGTGTGTAATGTGTGTAATGTGTGTAGTGTGTGTAGTGTGTATGTGTGTAGTGTGTGTAGTGTGTGTAGTGTGTGTAGTGTGTGTAGTGTGTGTAGTGTGTGTAGTGTGTAATGTGTGTAATGTGTGTAGTGGGTGTAGTGTGTAATGTGTGTAGTGTGTGTAGTGGGTGTGTAGTGTGTGTAATGTGTGTACTATGTTTGTAGTGTGTGTAGTGTGTCTAGTGTGCGTAGGGTGTGTAGTGTGTGCAGTGTGTGTAGTGTGTGCAGTGTGTGTAGTGTGTGTAGTGTGTGTAGTGTGTAGTGTGTGTGTGTAGTGTGTGTGTATGTGTAGTGTGTGTAGTGTGTGTGTAGTGTGTGCGGTGTGTAGTGTGTGTAGTATGTGTAGTGTGTGCAGTGTGTGCAGTGTGTGTAGTGTGTGTAGCGTGTGTAGTGTGTGGTGTGTGTAGTCTGTGTAGTCTGTGTAGTGTGTCAAGTGGGTGCAGTGTGTGTACTGTGTGTAGTATGTGTAGTGTGTGTAGTGTGTGTAGTGTTTGTGGTGTGTGTAGTGTGTGTAGTCTGTGTAGTGTGTGCGGTGTGTGTAGTGTGTGTAGTGTGTGTAGTGTTTGTGGTGTGTGTAGTCTGTGTAGTGTGTGTAGTGTGTGTGTAGTGTGTGTAGTGTGTGTAGTGTGTGTAGTATGTGTAGTGTGTGTAGTGTGTGTAGTGTGTGTAGTGTTTGTGGTGTGTGTGGTGTGTGTAGTGTGTGTAGTCTGTGTAGTGTGTGCAGTGTGTGTAGTGTGTGTATTGTGTGTAATGTGTGTAGTGTGTGTAGTGTGTGTTTTGTTTGTTGTGTGTGTTGTGTTGTGGTTGTGTGTAGTGTTTGTGGTGTGTGTGGTGTGTGTAGTGTGTGTAGTCTGTGTAGTGTGTGCAGTGTGTGTAGTGTGTGTATTGTGTGTAATGTGTGTAGTGTGTGTAGTGTGTGTACTCGTGTGTGTACTCGCCTCCCCCCCACCACGGCCGGGGTGGGGGGGAGGCTATACACCTATTTCATATGATGTCAGCATAGGTATTTAGGTCAGTGTGCATGCTGCTTGGCTGCAGGACGACACACGGTCACACTGCAAACTCAATGGCCATGAGCAAGCTTCAGAGAGAAAATGTGAAATATCAGTAAAACCACACGACCTAGGCACAAGCCGATTGGCACACAAACAGAAAACATATTCAACGAACAGATTATATCAAATTTATAAGGTTAGGGTTCTGCATTTCTATTAATTTTGAATAAAATTGACGTTTTGCACTGTGCGTATCGGCAAACTCAATGCATTCTCAATGGCCGTGAGCAATCTTCAAACAGAAAAAGTTAAATATCTCTAAAATTAGACCACCTAGTAACAAACCGCTTGGAGCACATATAGAAAACATATTCAAGGAAAAGATTATATTAAATTTATAAGGTTAGGGTTCTGCATTTCTATTAATTTTGAATAAAATTTGCATTTGCCACTGCGCGTACCGGCAAACTCAATGGAAGTGTGCATTCGTTCTGCAGCCAGGCTGCGCATCCATACACAATGTTTATAAACATTGAACGGGGTCTATTGGACGTCAAACTATATAATACCTCCCAACATAATGCACACGATGGAGAATTAATTATGTGAATATAAATAGGGAATTATTCTAGTTCCCATTTTCATCACACCCCTCGACATACATCTAATGCAATTACATACATGTACATATACAAATATATGTACTCGATAATGTAATATGAGGATATAACCAAGGCACCATTTCTCTCTAAGTTTCCTCCACCATTAGCTAATCAATCCTCACGATCATTATATAATGTACTACGCCCCTGCCTTGCAAAGTTGTAAACCACTGCATTGTGGTACAGGTTCTTGATAGAACCACACACTAAGGGAGCAAACCCTAACAGAAAACCATGTTACTGTGGCAGTATTAAGGGTGGTGATGAATGGAACTCCCAAATCTCCCGACCAGCCACTGCAGGGATAAATAGTTTGCGCCTGTCTGAATGTGTTCTTGCTGGTGTGAGAACTCTATTTGCTCCCCGAGAGAGTGCCGCTAGTAATGTGCAAAAGCCAGCAGCACTTCAACACTTTGCAAGAAGCTTTTAGGAAATGTACAGCCGCACAAAATAACATCACTCTCACAGCAAAGAGGTAATTGGAGAGCGGCGGTTAAGTAATGAAAGCAGTCTTTGTCGCATTGTGACTGACAGCATAATGATGATGACCCGCTACATAATATAGTTCCTTATTTCTCCACTGTGGCACCAACAGCAAGTGGTAATAGACCCCACCAGATAAGCTAGAAAGTAACGGAAAAGAGTGGTTCCAGATTTTGCCGCTAGATGTCACTAGCTTAACTGGTCGGGTGTAATACATGTGAAGAGAGTGGCAGTGAAATTCTAGAAGAAAAATACAATATAGTTCTTTTGTTATATATATTACATGGATAAGATCTTAATGCCTGTTGCGATATGAATATCTGAATATAATCACACATTTGATTATTTGTCCATGCATTTTTTATGGAGATATAGCGTGTGAAATCACAGGCCTTCGGAGAAAGGACCTGAATAGAGTGGTTCAAGATTCTGCCGATAGATGTCACTAGCCTAACTGGTGAGGTCTATTGAATCAAGTTACCCATCCTGCATATATATGTGGTATATACTTCATCATGTGAATTTAAAACACAAAGGTACCCACATATTGTATTCATGAATTTACCACTATTTGACATTTGCCTGTATCTTACGTCTATTTCATTTCACTAAATCTTGTTCCGTTCTGAGTATCTGAGTTACTGGCGCCACCTGGATAGT
>CM059190.1:88402624-88517844 GCA_030323885.1 Branchipolynoe longqiensis | reverse complement strand
GGGCCATGAAACGGGCATGAAACGGACAAGAAACGGACATGAAACGGGCATGAAACGGACATGAAACGGGCATGAAACGGGCATGAAACGGACAAGAAACGGACAAGAAACGGACATGAAACGGACATGAAACGGACATGAAACGGACAAGAAACGGACAAGAAACGGACAAGAAGCGGACAAGAAACGGACGTGAAACGGACAAGAAACGGGCATGAAACGCGCGAGCGTTCGAACGCTCGAGCGCTCGAATTTTCGAATGCTCGAGCGCTCTAACGCTCGACCGCTCGAATGATTGAGCGCTTGAATGCTCGAGCGCTCGAATGCTCGAGCGTTCGAATGCTCGAGCGCTCGAACGCTCGAGCGCTCGAACGCTCGAACGCTCGAACGCTGGAGCGCTCGAACGCTGGAGCGCTCGAATGCTCGAACGCTCGAGCGCTCGAACGCTCGAGTGCTCGAACGCTCGAGCGCTGGAACGCTCGAACGCTCGAGCGCTCGAACGCTCGAGCGTTCGAACGCTCGAACGCTCGAGCGCTCAGCGCTCCGAACGCTCGAACGCTCGAGCGCTCGAACGCTCGAGCGTTCGAGAGCTCGAGCGGGCTCGAAGGCTCAAGCGCTCGAACGCTCGAACGCTCGAGCGCTCGAACGCTCGAGCGTTCGAACGCTCGAGCGCTCGAGACGCTCGATGCTCGAGCGCTCGAACGCTCGAACGTTCGAAGCGGAGCGCTCGAGTACTCGAATGCTCGAGCGCTCTGAACGCTCGAGCGCTCGAACGCTCGAACGCTCGAGCGCTCGAATGCTCGAGCGTTCGACGCGCCGAGTGATCGAATGCTCGAACGCTGGAATGCTGGAACCCTTGAACGCTCGAGCGCTGGAACGCTCGAGCGCTGGAACGCTCGAGTGCTCGAACGCTCGAATGCTTGAGCGCCCGAAAGCTCGAGCACTCGAACGCTTGAACGCTCGAACGCTCGAGCGCTCGAGCCTCGAGAGCGCTCGAGTGCTCGAGCTCACCTCGAACGCTCGAAGCTCTCGAGCGCTCGAACGCTCGAGCCTCGACGCTCGAGCGCTCGAGTGTCTCGAAGCGCTCGAACACTCAGCGCTGGAGCGCTTGAACGCTCGAGCGCTGGAACCTTCGAGCGCTTGAGCGCAAGTCGAGCGCTCATCGTCGATTCGGCGTCGAGCGCTCGAGAGCTCGAACGCTCGAATGCTCGAGCGTTCGAATGCTCGAGCACTAGAACGCTCGAACGCTGGAGCGCTCGAACGCTGGAGCTCTCGAGCGCTCGAGTGTTCGAACGCTCGAACGCTCGAGCGATCGAACGCTCAAGCGCTGGAACGCTTAAACGCTCGAGCGCTGGAACGCTCGAGCGCTCGAACACTCAAGTGCACGAACGCTCGAACGCTCGAAAGCTCGAGCGCTCGAACGCTTGAGCGCTCGAACGCTCGAGCGCTCGAACGCTCGAACGCTCGAGTGATCGAAGGCTCGAGTGCTTGAGCGCTCGAACGCTCAAGCGATCGAACGCTCAAGCGCTGGAACGCTTGAACGCTCGAGCGCTCGAACGCTCGGGCGCTCGAACGCTCGAATGCTCGAGGGATCGAAGGCTCTAGTGCTCGAGCGCTCGAACGCTCGTACGCTCGAGCGGTTGAACGCTCGAACGCTCGAGCGCTCTAACGCTCGAGCGCTCGAATGATTGAGCGCTCGAACGCTCGAGCGCTCGACCGCTCGAGCGCTCGAACGCTCGAGCGCTCGAACGCTCGAACGCTCGAGCGCTCGAATGCTCGAGTGCTCGAACGCTCGAGCTCTCGAATGCTCGAGCGCTCGAACGCTCGAGCGCTCGAACGCTCGAGCGCTCGAACGCTCGAGCGCTCAAACGCTCGAGCGCTCGAACGCTCGAGCACTCGAATGCTCGAATGCTCGAATGCTCGAGCGCTCGAACGCTCGAGCGCTTGAACGCTCGAGCGCTCGAACGCTCGAGCGCTTGAACGCTCGAGCGCTCGAACGCTCGAACGCTCGAGCGCTCGAACGCTCGAGCGCTCGAATGCTCGAGCGCTCGAACGCTGGAGTGCTCGAACGCTCGAGCGCTCGAACGCTCGAGCGCTCGAACGCTCGAGCGCTCGAACGCTCGAACGCTCGAGCGCTCGAACGCTCGAGCGCTCGAAGGCTCGAACGCTCGAACGCTCGAACGCTCGAACGCTCGAGCGCTCGAACGCTCGAGCGCTCGAATGATTGATCGAGTGCTCGAGCGCTTGAACGCTCGAGCGCTGGAACGCTCAAGCACTGGAATGCTTGAACACTCGAGCGCTGGAACGCTGGAGCGCTGGAACGCTCGAACACTGGAACGCTCGAGCGCTGGAATGCTCGAGCGCTCGAGCGCTCGAGCGCTCGAACGCTCGAGCGCTCGAACGCTCGAAGGCTCGAACGATCGAGCGCTCGAACGCTCGAGCGTCGAGCGTTCGACATTCGAGCATTCGAGCGCTCGGGTTCAAACGCTCGAGCGTTCGAGCGCTCGAGCATTCGAGCGTTCGAGCGCTCGAGGCTTTCGAGCGCTCGAGCGTTCGAGCGCTCGAGCGTTCGAGCGTTCGAGCGTTCGAGCGCTCGAGCGTTCGAGCGCTCGAGCGCTCGAGCGTTCGAGCCTTCGAGCTTTCGAGCGCTCGAGCATTCGAGACTTCGAGCATTCGAGCGTTCGAGCACTCAATCGTTCGAGCGCTCGAGCGTTCGAGCGCTCGAGCGTTCGAGCCTTCGAGCTTTCGAGCGCTCGAGCGCTCGAGCGCTCGAGCGTTCGAGCCCGCTCGAGCGCTCGAGCGCTCGAACGCTCGAGCGCTCGAACGCTCGAGCACTCGAATGCTCGAGCACTCGAACGCTCGAGCACTCGAATGCTCGAGCGCTCGAGCGCTCGAGCGCTCGAGCGCTCGAATGCTCGAGCGCTCGAACGCTCGAGCGCTCGAACGCTCAAGCGCTCGAACGCTCGAGCGCTCGAGCGCTCGAATGCTCGAGCGCTCGAATGCTCGAGCGCTCGAACGCTCGAGTGCTCGAGCGCTCGAACGCTCGAGCGCTCGAACGCTCGAGCGCTCGAATGCTCGAGCGCTCGAACGCTCGAGCGCTCGAATGATTGAGCACTCGAGCGCTCGAACGCTCGAGCGCTCGAACGCTCGAGCGCTCAAACGCTCGAGCGCTCGAGCGTTCGAGCGCTCGAGAACGCTCGAGCGCTCGAACGCTCGAACGCTCGAATGCTTGAACGCTCGAGCGCTCGAACGCTCGAGCGCCAGAACGCTCGAGCGCTCGAACGCTCTAGCGCTCGAACGCTCGAGCGCTCGAACGCTCGAGCGCTCGAACGCTCGAGCGCTCGAGCGCTCGAGTGTTCGAGCGCTCGAGCATTCGAGCGCTCGACTTATCGCTCGAGCGTTCGAGCGCTCGAGCGTTCGAACGCTCGAGCATTCGACGTTCGAGCGCTCGAGCGTTCGAGCGCTCTGAGTGTTTCGAGCGCTCGAGCGTTAAGCGCTCAATCATTCGAGCGCTCGAGCATATGAGCGTTCGAGCGCTCGAGCGTTCGAGCGTTCGAGCGCTCGAGCGTTCGAGCGCTCGAGCGTTCGAGGGCTCGAGCATTCGATTGCTCGAGCGTTTGAGTGCTCGAGCGTTTGAGCGCTCGAGCGTTCGTGCTTTCGAGCATTCGAGCGCTGGAGTGTTCGAGCGCTGGAGCGTTCGAGCGCTCGAGCGTTCGAGCGTTCGAGCGCTCGAGCGTTCGAGCGCTCGAGCGTTCGAGCGCTCGAGCGTTCGAGCGCTCGAGCGTTCGAGCGCTCGAGCGTTCGAGCGCTCGAGCGTTCGAGCGCTCGAGCGTTCGAGCGCTCGAGCATCGAGCGCTCGAGCGTTAGAGCGTTTGAGCGCTCGCGCCATCAAGCGCTCGAGCGTTCGAGCGTTCGAGCGCTCGAGCGCTCGAGCTTTCGAGCGTTCGAGCGTTCGAGCGTTCGAGCGTTCGAGCGTTCGAGCGCTCCAGCATTTGAGTGTTCGAGCGTTCGAGCGCTCGAACGCTCGAGCGTTCGAGCACTCGAGCGTTCGAGCATTCGAGCGTTTGAGCGCTCGAGCGTTCGAGCGCTCGAGCGTTCGAGCGTTCGAGCGTTCCAGCGGTCGAGCATTCGAGCGCTCGACTGTTCGAGCACTCGAGCGTTCGAGCGCTCGATCATTCGAGCGCTCGAGCGTTCGAGCGTTCGAGCGCTCGAGCATTCGAGCGCTCGAGCGTTCTCGCGTTCGAGCGCTCGAGCATTCGAGCACTCGAGCGTTCGAGCGTTCGAGCATTCGAGCGCTCGAGCATTCGAGCGCTCGAGCTCGAGCATTCGAGCGCTCGAGCGTTCGAGCGCTTGAGCATTCGAGCGCTCGAGCGTTCGAGCGTTCGAGCGTTCGAGCGCTCGAGCGCTCGAGCATTCGAGCGCTCGAGCGTTCGAGTGTTCGAGCGTTCGAGCGCTCGAGCGTTCGAGCGCTCGAGCGTTCGAGCGCTCGAGCATTCGAGCGCTCGAGCGTTCGAGCGCTCGAGCATTCGAGCATTCCAGCGCTCGAGCGTTCGAGCGCTTGAGCGTTCGAGCGTTCGAGCGCTCGAGCGTTCGAGCGCTCGAGCGCACGAGCGTTCGAGCGTTCGAGCGCTCGAGCGTTCGAGCGCTCGAGCGTTCGAGCGCTCGAGCGTTCGAGCGCTCGAGCGTTCGAAGCGTCGAGCGTCGAGCTCGAGCGTTCACGCTCGACGTTCGAGCGCTCGAGCGCTCGAGCGTTCGACGGCGTTCGAGCGCTCGAGCGTTCGAGCGTTCGAGCGCTCGAGCGTTCGAGCGCTCGAGCATTCAGCGTCGAGTTAGCGCTCGAGCGTTGAGCTACTTCGAGCGCTCGAGCGTGAGCGTTCGAGCGCTCGACGTTCGATTCGAGCGCTCGAGCGTTCGAGCGTTCGAGCCCTCGAGCGTTCGAGCGCTCGAGCGTTCGAGCGCTCGAGCGTTCGAGCGCTCGAGCGTTCGAGCGTTCGAGCGTTCGAGCGCTCGAGCATTCGAGCGCTCGAGCATTCGAGCGCTCGAGCGCTCGAGTGTTCGAGCGCTCGAGCGTTCCAGCGCTCGAGCATTCGAGCGCTCGAGCGTTCCAGCGATCCAGCGTTCCAGCGATCCAGCGCTTGAGCTTTCGAGCACTCGAGCGTTCGAGCACTCGAGCGCTCCAGCGCTCCAGCGTTCGAGCACTCGACCGCTCCAGCGCTCCAGCGTTCGAGCGCTCCAGCGTTCGAGCGTTCGAGCACTCGAGCATTCGAACGCTCAAGCATTCGAGCGCTGGAACGCTCGAGCGCTGGAACGCTCGAGCGCTCGAGCGTTTGAGCGTTTGAGTATTCGAGCGTTCGAGCGTTCGAGCGCTCGAGCGTTCGAGCGCTCGAGCGTTCGAGCGTTCGAGCGTTCGAATGCTCAAGCATTCGAGCCTTCGATCGTTCAAGCGCTCGAGCGTTCGAGCACTCGAGCGTTCGAGCACTCGAGCGCTCGAGCGCTCGAGCATCCTCGCCGCCCCCACCCTTCACATCACCGCCGGCCCCGCCCGGCCCGCCGCAGACCCCGCACCCGCCCCCGCACCCGCCGCCCCCGATCGATATAGGGGAGTGGTCGATCTGTGGAGGTGGCTGGTTACAGAGGTTTTACTGTATATAATATGTATGTTGAATTATATGTATGTTGACTGAGCGTGGAGCCAGTAGGTAGCCTCTCCGCGCTCGGTGTGAGTTGTGTGACCACTCACGTGGCCTGATTGAGGGTACATATGCTCGAACCTGCCTCTTAAAAAAACGAAATTTTGTTTTATTTAACCGTGCCTCTACAGCACATTGATTTTTATCATCGGGTGATCTTACTATAAAAAGGTTCTATCTGACAAAGTGACCGAATTGGTGTTATGAATTTTAAAATGTTGTATCTACAAAAGGCTATCATGCAGTTACACAATTGTTTCTCAACTGGTATTTTCACTGAGATATATTAAAAATAATACTGTTCTATCTGCTTTGCTATCATGCTGTTACACAACTTCAGTCCTCATGATCTCGAAAGCCCCATTTTGTCAGATAGAACCTTTTATAGTAAGGTCGCGATCGGCTATTGGATGTCAAACAGTTGGTTAGTCTGACATATTTCTATGGAGTCAACCAACTACTGCCACATAGACTACTCTTCCCGATAAGCAGCAAGGGCTGTTTTATATGCACTTTCCCTTAGACAGGCCAACACATACCACAGCCTTTGATGAACCAGTTGTGGACCACTGGTTGGAGCGTGTCCACTGAGCAGTGCTGCCATTCTTTCCACTACAGGACCATCGGGGAATTTTCATTTGATCTAGATGTATATGGTCAAAGAATTTCCGAGCCAGACAAACATTGTAATAAAAGTATTGTCACCCACGTTAGTGATTGTGCGCCTCTGTCACATAACATACATTTGAAGAGTTCAGGCGCAAATCTGCATAAACGTCAATCTAAAACTTGACTTTTAAATGTACCTGAACGTAATTTTAATTCTCACTAATTCCACATTGGTTGTGAAAAAATGGTTGTCAAACTATGAACAAAAACATAGGAATGTAAAAAAGTAACCTTTTTGTGATATTTCTGGATGCCCGGCCAAGTTTTGGACACCAGATGATATCAACAGACTCTCCCCTTCATATCACCTGTGATGCTATCATTCGAACCCAGATTACTAACACCTTAACCATGCAAAGGAAGAAAGGAAGACAAGACAAGGATAGACAGTGAGGATGTTGTGCTTTATTGGCAACAACTCCTGCTCACCTATCAGTGACCTATCACCCTCACCCCTCCTGTTCTGTTCACACCGCAACTCATGGGTCTCTATAGTTAGTCTCCAAAATCAGTGCCTACAGCCCATGGAACCAAAGGGCCAGGGTTGTTACACACTCTCAATTAGAATAGTTGAATTTGGCTAGCATCAGACATAGTGTCTGGGGTCCTGCTCAAGAACCGGTCTGTCGCGTTCAAGAGTCAGGGATAGAGTGCCAATGTCCAGTGTGACTGGAGCATCGGTCAGTTTTTCATTAATAATTAATTTTATGCTGCTAGTGTGAACAAAGGCTTGGGGAGGAGAGAGCGACTGGCCGTCCCACAGCCCCCCAATCAAAACACCCCCCACAGCCTGGGAGGGTGGCACCACCCCGTCGGGGTGGTGGTGACTCATCCCAGCTGCAGGCAATGCCTCATGCATATGTTGATTAGGCTGGTGTGTTGGGCCATTCGGTACCCTGGTGACAGATAGTTTAGAGTACAGTGGCGCCATCTAGTAGCAAACCATTTTAGCTATTATTTCACTGGTACCCGCAGCCGGTGTAGTAAATTCAAAACACTACCCCACAAAAACACTATGGTAGTGTTTTGAACCTAGGTTCAAAACACTACTGTAGTGTTTTGAACCTGGTTGAAGGTAGGCTCAAAACACTACTGTGACCACGCTCAAAACACTATCATTAAGTTTAAAACACTACCTTAAGTTCAAAACACTACTCTAAAAAATATGTTATAATTGCTGCATATTCAGCTTCATTTGTAGTAGTGTGATGCAGTATGCAGTACGGTGGGGCAGAATGCAGTAAGGTGAGGCAGTAGGGGTTGTTGTTGTTGATTGTTGTTTTATGTCCTAGCAACATTTTAAGGTCATATTAGGGCGGGCACCGAATTGTGACAGTTCACACCCATGGGCGAATTTATAGTAGGTATGTGTGAACATTTTGAGAATGCATTTGATCTCAATGAAACATATAGCAATGGAAAGAGCTTGACGGGAACTTAATCATGGTAGCCATATAATTTTTCTAAAGTAAATATCAAGACGCTTCTCGCCAGCGCGCCATACACGCGCAAAATCACTTTTAATCGTCGAGACACGTCAAACTTTTAGGCGTCAGCGCAACGTATTTGTAGCGTGCGGCCAACGTTGTGGTAATAGTTTGGCGTGCCATCCTGATATGACCTTGGATGTTGGTAGGACGTAAAACAACAAAAAGCAACCATTTGGCACAACGTGTGGGAATGAGCCTCACGTGCGTGGCGTGTGCCTACCATTCGCATAATGATCTGCTAGCGCATTTAACGTATTTCGACACGCCCCTAACGTAGCCATAACGTTGGCTCTCTCAAGGTTTTATTCAAAATTAATAGAAATGCAGAACCCTATCCTTATGAATTTAATATAATCTTTTCGTTGAATATTTTTTCTATATGTGTTCTAAGCAGTTTGTGTCTAAGTGGTGTGGTTTTAGAGATATTTAACCTTTTCCGTATGAAGATTGCTCACGGCCATTGACAATGCATTGAGTTTGCCGTACGCGCAGTGCAAAACGTCTTTTTAATTCAAAATTAATAGAAATGCAGAACTCTAACCTCATGAATTTAATATAATCTATTTGGTGAATGTGTTTTCTATATGTGTTCCAAGCGGTTTATATCTAGGTGGTGTCGTTTTAGAGATATTTAAGTTTTTCTGTATGAAGATTGCTCATAGCCATTGAGTTTCCAGTGTGACAGTGTATCGTCCTGCAGCCAAGCAGCGCAAGTACTGACCAAAATACCCATGCTGATGTCATATGAAATAGGTCTATAAGACAAAGTCACACAACGTCAGAACAACGTTCCTGCAAAGCGCGTCTAATGTATCTCGGCGTCGCCATAACGCGCGCCGCCAAACGTCACTGTAGATCAACGTATACCAATGCGCGCGTAACGCTTCCTGACGTATCCCGACGTAGCACCAAAAAATCACATATGTCGATTTCAATTTCGAATTTCAAAATACACAGAGAAATACCAATTACTCATAGTTTTCACTGATTTGAACCCATGTTTCCCCATAAACAATATTGCCACATTTATTACACAAATTGTACAATAAATATAATTTGGTTGTATTCTTTATGCTACTGCCTTGTCATGAGTGTTTTCAACTTGGGTAGTGTTTTCAACGTACGTAGGGGTAGTGTTTTGAACTAACAGTAGTGCTTTGAACCTAAGCTCAAAACACTACGGTAGTGTTTTGAACCTAGGTTCAAAACACTACCATAGTGTTCTGAACGGGGTAGTGTTTTGAACGTCCTACACCGGCCCACGTGGGTAGTGCATCATATTGGGTTGGTTGTTGGAGTTTTACGTCCTTACAACATCTAAGATCATATCAAGACGGGTACTGACTTGTGACAGTGCACACTCATGTGACTTTATAGTTCTGTCCTACTGTGAAATCAGGCTGCCAGCACCATGACCTGATATCCCCAACTCAGTCAGATTATGCTGACACAGCTTTAAGCAGTCCATGCCCTATCCTATTAATGCCGAGCACCAGGCTAGGAAGCAAGAAGTATCAAACTTATTAGTCATTGGTTTGACTAGACCGGGAACCAAACTCCTAATCTCCCACACGTGAGGCCCGTGCTCTACCGATTTGGTCGCCGATTTGGTCGCAGGATTCAGACGGACAAACCTACAAACGCCATCTGGGCTGAAATGAAATCATGATACCTTGTTTGAGCTGAAGCTGCCGTCATTGCAATAATCAAATCTGCTTGTTTGCAGAAGCTGGCACATTCCCCATATAATGCCCCATTGGGACCCCAATAGCCAATGTCTACTCTTTGTGCTGGGGGTTCGTCAAAAAGAAAGAAAGAAAAAAGACCAACTGGAAAGGACAACAATACATTTTAGTTGACAGAAAACAACTAAAGTGGATTTTGAAATAGCCTAACTACATGATTTTGTACTCTAAAGTGCTCAATATATAATTAAAATGCTTATTTATCAAAGTCAGTTATTTTTTTAAAGTGAATATTTGATGAAATCATATATTCAATTCAATTCGTTGTTTCAGACTCAGGATTATGGTAGTTACATAATTTGGTCCATAGTAGGTAGATATACAAATTAATGTGAATACTAATAGTACTAACCAATATCAAAATGTTGGTCTACAAACAGTAGTTTGCACCAATGCCTTCATAGGCCAGACGTAAATCTGAGATCACTCTCTTCTATTTTCACAAGTCCCTGTATTATAATATTTTCTGACTTGTCAAGTCTAGTAATAAATTTGAATATTAGATTCCTGATAACAGCCGTCCAGGCTGTTATCAGGAATCTAATATTGTTTGCCAATATTGTTTGCCAATATTGTTGTCAATATTGTTGTCAATATTGGCAAACAGCTGACAAGCACTGTGATACATAGGTAGACGGAGTAATAACCTCATAATGTCAGTATATGCTACATTCAGTTTTCTAATGCTATACATTCTATAGTTCCACCAAATCTTGGCAGTATACAATCAAATCGGTCAAATGATCATTACCATACTTTTAATAGCATTGTATTTGATATCAGCTTCTATACCATATTCAGATCATATATTAAGTAGCATTTGCAGTCCACTTCTATATGGTGAGAATATTACCAAGTCATCAGCATACATAAGATGATTTAGAAGTAATAATCCATTAATACATCCAGTTTTACACTGATTTAACGTTTTCAACAAGTCATCCATATAAACTTTAAATAAATATGGGGGACTATATCCCTCCTTGACATACACCATTACTGATTTGGAAGCGTTCTGATATGGCATCACTCCACCTGGCTACCATTGATTGGTGCGAATACCAAAATATTAATATCCTGATTAGATAGCCTAGAGTACAACGCTGCACTAGTTTTTCAAACAGTTTTGTATGATTCACTCTATCAAATGCCTTAGAGGCATCAAGAAAACACAAAAACATAGTAGAATTTAAACTATGATACTTCTGTATAATCTCCTTAAGAGCATAAATGCACATATCTGTCCCATGCTTTCGCTTTTAGCCATATTGATTATTATTTGTTTTTAAATACAACTTCAGTCTATCTAGCAGTACATTTTCAAATATTTTTGACAAAATACTTGCAAGTGCTGTAGGTCTATAGTTATCCTTACTGTTAATCCTTCCCATGTTGTCCTTAATTACTGGTACAAGAATAACAGAGTTCATAATATCATATCCATTTCTAGATGTAGAACTTAGAATCTGATGCACTCATTAGTCATTTCCTTGGGGGGGGGGGGGGGAGGGGTCTCCCTTTGGACAATCAAAACTCACCTGCTTTAACAAGTGGCATCATGACCTAGTTACCAAATGAATTCGTTAGTGCAATTGACGTCAATTGGTGCATATGCATAAATTATTATGTTTGCTGCTATTGCAAATATCTGAAAAAGTTGTCAATTATAATAACAGCTACTCCGAAATACAGTAGACTAAGCAACACTTGTGTCAATCTAACGTCTGTGAATAAAAATAATATGACGACAGATACAATTCAATGGATTTTGAATCTTTAATGGGAAGACCACCCATAGGCCTATGTATCCCCGGCGTGCTGTCTAATGACACTGTTTCACTACTAGGTGTAGTGGCAGGCGCCGGGTAGTTCTACAAAGATCCACCAGGGGGACCCATGTGGTAACCTAACTGTCAAGTACCTTGGAACCCTGGGGCCATATGCAGGAGTCAGTGTTAGCGGGGTTTGGTGTTAGAGCTTTTTACCGTTTAGCTTTCACCGACGTCGGGAACTGTGTCAAGTCGTATGCAGGAGCGCGTAACACTTTCATTTTAGCTAAACCTGAATTTATTTATAGATTTGGGAAATCCCTCTGCGTCTGTACCCATATATTAGGCTTAAATCTATTAAATGCTATCATATTTAACAGAATTAAATACGTAATAAGTGACCTTTGAGGAAATTAACCCTAAATTCGAAGCAATATTAACGCTGCCTCCGTAACGGCGGCGATATTAATATTTATATTTTCGAATCGACGACCATAAAGTAAACAAATTGCTAATACATTGCCACCAATGCGTAGACGTCGGCCAGTATGGATGTCGAGGTCGACGCGGCGGTCGTGACGGCGGCGATTTGTTTACTTTACATTCGTCGATTCGACACTATTAATATCGCCAGCAATGCGGCGGTAGCCTTAATAACGGTTCGAATTTAGGGTTAAATTGATCAAATTTCACTTAATGCGTATGTAATTCTGTTAAATATGATCGCATTCAATAGATTTGGCGACAAGCTTAGGCTAACACGGCCCGTAAACGTCATATGAAACGGGGTTAGTATCGCGGACCTTAAACACGTGGTGTTAGGCCTAGCACTGCTCCATGCATACCAACTTTTCGGCGCTAAACCAGAAATCCCATCTAAACGCGTTTTGGCTCAGTAACACTGACTCCTGCATATGGCCCCTGATTAGCAGACTCCCAGTGAAGGTGACTACTGTGCATATGTGGGTTGTAGAGAACTTGCAGATGGAATTGCTTAATGGCCCTGTCACACTACGACGTGACTATGTCAGCGTAACCACAACGTGAAAATAATGATATCACGTCGAAGTTATCGGCGTAATATGCAAATTGTGGACGTGAATGCAACGTAGTTGACGTGAGCGTAACGTGAAAGTAACGTGGGTGTACGTCGTGACGTTAGCTGTAACGTGACAACGTTAGAGGGGAGGGGTAATTGGCGACGTGACCGGGCGTTAGTGTAACGTGAGCGTAACGTCGCCGTAACGGGTGTGACGTGAACGTAACGTGACCGTAACTTGACCGTAACGTGACCGTAACGTGACCGTAACGTGACCGTAACGTGACCGTAACGTGACCGTAACGTGACCGTAACGTGACCGTAACCGTGACCGTAACGTGACCGTAACGTGACCGTAACGTGACCGTAACGTGACCGTAACGTGCAAAACGCTGCCCACACGTTGCTCCCACCCGGGCCGTCGGTCTGACGTGACATAACGTGACTCTAACGTCATTTACGCTGCTATAACGATCGCGGAACGTCAACCTAACGTCATTGTCACGTCATCCCAACGTAACGGCTTCACGTTGAGATACGTTGAAAGTTTTGAACAGGTTCAAAACCTCGACGCGCGCCGACGTAACACGACGTAACATGACGTAGCTCGACGTCACTCTAACGTCATTATGACGTCATCATAACGTGACCCAACGTACGGCAACGTAATGACGAAAAATCATCACGTTAGGCTCACGTTGGCTCGTTACGTCGTAGTGTGACAGGGGAATAAGATTCTGAATATGGAGTAGTTCTTCCATGCAGACGGAGAGTTATTTGGGTCTTAATACAGGACCTATTCAAGGTAAGCACATGACATATTCAAGCTAGACACATGACCGTTTCGAGCCAGACACATGAATAACCCAGTTGAAGGAGACATATAACCTATTTGAAGTAGACACATGACCCATTTGAAGTAGACACATGGCATATTTGAATTAGACACCTGACCTATTTGAAATAGACACATGGCATAATTGAAGTAGACACCTGACCTATTTAAAGTAGACATATGACCTATTTGAAGTAGACACATTACCTATTTGAGGTGAACACATTACCTCTTTGAAGTAGAGAATGATCTATTTAAATTAGACACATGACCTACTTGAAGTAGACACATGACCTATTTGAAGTAGACACATGACCTATTTGAAGTAGACACATAACCCATTTGAAGTAGACACATGACCTCTTTGAAGTAGACACATGACCTATTTGAAGTAGACACATGTCCTATTTGAAGTAGACACATTACCCATTTGAGGTGGACACATTACCTCTTTGAAGTAGAGAATGATCTATTAAAATTAGACACATGACCTACTTGAAGTAGACACATGACCTCTTTCAAGTAGACACATGATTATTTGAAGTAGACACATAACCTATTTGAAGTAGACACATAACCTCTATGAAGTAGACACCTGCCCTATTTGAAGTAGACACCTGCCCTATTTGAAGTAGACACCCGACCTATTTGAAGTAGACACATGCTCTATTTAAAATAGACCTGCAACCTATTTGAATTAGACACATGACCTATTTGAAGTAGACAAACAACCTGTTTGGAGTAGACATTTTTAATTTTTTTTTTGGTCCATTAGTTGTTTAAGCAGGGGAAATTTCAGTCATAGACGACTGGTCTTCCTCATTCCACTGCTGGTCGATAGAAAGCCCAAGCCTACACTTTTACCCTCCCACACCACATAGACATGGCATGAGAACAACCGGCCTTTGATGACGCTGTAAGTTATACACAGCAGTGGAAATCCAAATTGGCAGAGCTGGGGGCACAGGGAATCGAACCGCCGACCCTCAGATTAGGAGTCTGACCTAGAAAAAAGCCAGACACTCTAACCACTCCGCCACAGAGAACGCCACCTATGGCCACATGACCTATTTGAACTAGACACATGATCTTTCAAGATAGGTATGCGACTATTCAATATATACATATGACCTATTTAACGTAGACTCATGTCCTACTGATGGTAGATTCACAATCTATTGGAGATATATATATATATGTTTAAGTCATTTGTTTGACTAGACCAGGGTTCGAACCCACGATCTACCAAAACGGGAGACATACACTCAACTCATTCGGCAATCCCGTCTGGGCTTACTGTTATGAATAACACAGTACAGTGTTTACCAGAGTATCCGTGCTATATTATAACAATGTAGTGGTAGGCCTATCGACTGACCTCTCAGGCAACGAGGCGCATAGACAGGTAGGCATGGGTAGTGTGGTGACATCAGGGAGACTAAGTGCTGTACTGGTTAGCACACTGGGGGGGATTGCAAAGAGATGTGGGTTCGAGTCCAGTTCTAGGCACAATATTTCCCATTTCCATTGTACTAAGGTTGCATAGTCCGGATTGTTTTGAGTTTCTGAAATAAATATAATAGGTTGATGGTTATAATCTACTTTGCTTTAGTTTGAAGCAACTTATATTTTAAATTGCTAACTTTGGAGATATTTGAAGTGCAAACATTCTAAATTAATTTCGGCAAGCATGTTAACACTCTGACACAATAGCGTTCAGCAGTAACAAATCCTATTAAATTGCACCAGTATTCCCTTCTATGTCACAATAAATGCTTAATAAGTGCATCAGTATCAAAGTTAGATGTAGGATCAAATCTAGGTCAATGCTTTCGTTTTGAAAATTTGATGACTTTATCGGACTATGCACCTTTAAGACAAATTGTATTTCCTGCCCCGGCAGAGCATAGATCATTGGACTGAAACTGCATAGCAGACTGGATTCATTGATTGCGCATGTCAGGATTTTACAGGAAATGAATAGGTAACCAGATGGGATGGCTGAATGAGTTAGAGCGTCCATCTCCCGTGTTGGTAGATCATGGGATCGTGGGTTCGAATCCTGGGCGAATCAAACCAATCACTTAAAAATTGATACTTTTCGCTTCCTTGCCAGACGCTTGGCATTACTAGGATAGGGCAATGAGCAGTGGAATGCGGAAGACCAGTTGTCTGCGACTGAAATTTCCTCTGCTTAAACAATTAATGTACCACCAAAAAACAAACCAAAAAGTTGAATGGCTACCTATTGAATCTACTTTACTTTAGTTTGAAGTAACTTTAATTTTAAATGGCTACGTGTGGAGATATTTGATGTCAAAACATGCCAAAATAATGTTGGCAAGCATGCCAAAACTCTGACACCATAGACTTCAGTAGTAACAGGTTCTATTAATTGTCTAATTATGCCCTTCTATGCAGCAACCAATACTTAATACGTGCACCAGTGTCTAAGTTGAATATGTAGAATCAAATCTAGATAAGTTTGTTTGTTGTTGTTTCTTTGTTGTTGTGTTACGTCCTAGCAACATCTAAGGTCAGATAAGTGTTTTGGTTTTGAAAATGTGATGTTTTCATCGGACTATGCAACTTTAATTTGGCATATTTGCACTTCAAATATCTCCCAAGTTAGCCATTTAAAATAAAAGTAACTTCAAGCCAAAGTGAGGTAGACTATAATGTATAATGATAAACTAATATATGTAATAGTCTGCACTGCCCTGTCAGACAAGGAGCCACATAAACAGGCGGCCATGGATAGGGTGATTGCATCAGGGAGCCTAGGTAGTGTAATAGTTAGCATGCTAGCCGCGAAATGGCAAGAACTTGTCTAATTCTAGACTAGGGAGAAGATTTCCCATTTTCATCACGCCGATGTCACTGATTTCCGTAACCAGGATCCCATACAAACTATGCGCTGTCTAATTATTGAACCTACCTTCTATATGTATGTAAGTGCGTTGCTTGTCTGTATGTAATTGTAAGCATTTACATGACTTATGGATTTAACCCATTTAATAGACTTACAAATCCAAGGGGATGAGCATAGTAGAATGCACTGATCTCTTAGACATGGAACAACATAGACCACCCCCAATAGTCTAGCTTTACTTTTTGTGCTGGGAGGTCGTTAAGCAAACCAACAACAAAATGAACAATATACACAGGTAGGTGTGGATAGGGTGATTGATCAGGGAACCTTGGTAGTGTAATGGTTAGCATGCTAGCCCGTGAACGGCAAGATGTGTGGCTTCCAAAACTGTTCAAGGAAGCGGGACGTAGGTAAGGCAGTAGAGTGTCCACCTGTGAAGGTGTGGGTCTTCCTGTGATATTTCTGAATGCCCGGCCATGTTTGGGACACCAGATAATATTACAAAACTCTCCCCTTCATATCACTTATCTATCAGCTCATTAACCAATACTAAGGAAGAATGAAGACAAGTCACACAGATAAACAGTGGGGAAGTTGTGCTTTAATAACACCAACTCCTGTCCACCTACCAGTGACCTATCATCCACACCCCTTACCTTCCAGCCACACAGTATTACTACTTTAGCCTGTATAGAAAGCAGTGTCTATAGCTCATGGGACAGGAGTCCTATGGCTGTGTTCACACTCAATTGGAATATATCAATTTTACTAGCATCAGACAGAGTGTCTGGGGTTCCTGCTCAAGAGTAGATGTGTCTCACTCAAGAGCCAGGAGTAGAGTGATCTCCCTTCAGTGCGCCCGAAGCAGAGTCAAAAATAAATCTCTAGGTTTGAGGCTAGTGTGGTCAGAGGGCCAATGGGGTGCAGGTGACTGGGCAGTCCACAGCCAGCCAATCAGGCACCTCCACAGTCTGGGTGTGTGACAACCCCCAGTAGTGGTGGCTGTCACTCCACCCAGCTGCAGGTGGTGTTCTGTGTGTATATGCAAATTAGGCTGGTATGCTGGCCCAGTGGTCATGTAGGGACAGGTAGCTGCAAACAGTTACACTAGATCTCTGTTAAAATGGTCTTTTCTCCAATTGCACTCTTTATGAATGCAGAGAGAAGCATTTCAACAATCATGTACTGTCTCTTATATAGGAGCATCTCTCCATTAATCTTAGGAATCACGTATGAACATATATTTCACATAGCTTATATCATGTTATAATGGGAGTGGGATATTATTACTTTTAGTTTACATAACATTGTCCCCACTCCATCACCCAAGAATAATAAATGCTCTTTGTCAATATAATTCTTAACCGAAAATCCGTATATCTTTACAATCCGATCGATCCTGCTCAGTGGACACATTTGCAGTTTGGGCTATTTTCCATTCCAACCAGTGGTCCACAACTGGTTCATCAAAGGCTGTGGTATGTGCTGACCTGTCTGTGGGAAAGTGCAAATACAAGATCCATTGCTGCTTATCGGAAAGAGTAGCCTATGTGGCGGCAGCGGGTTTCCTCCAAAGAAATATGTCAGAATGACCATATGTTTGATGTCCAATGATATGAAAATCAATGCGCTCTAGAGGCGTCGTTAAATTAAACAAGCTTTCCTTTTCCAAAACTGTTCAAGGGACAATATTTCCCGTTGGCATCACCCCTATGACATAGATTTATCTAACATAATGACAGAAACTGAAAACCATTGGACTATGCAACTTTAATAGGCGCAATATCCGTCAGAATTCTGACTGAGCAAACATTTAGATGGACACTGTAATTGCTAATACAAATTAACTTTAGAAATGGTGAGATTCTATTCCACATGGCCATTCAGTTCTTGATGTTGTGCGAGTTTCTAAGATCTTTGATATTTGTTCTATTATTAATATCATATTCACTAACATGTGATAAATCGGGGGAGGCAAAACATTCCAGTAATATCCAGAAATGGGAGAAGAGGCTCAAGGGATCAGGTTTCTGCGCAGGCAATTAAAGCTGTATAATCTGATGAAAGTATAACAATTCCAAACCCAAAACACTCACCTAGATTTGATCCTACATAAAAGACTCAGACAATCACCAGATGGGATGGCCGAATGAGTTAGAGCGTTTGTCTCCCGTGTTGGTAGATCATGGGATCGTGGGTTCGAATACTGGTCCAGTCAAACCAATGACTTAAAAATTGATACTTGTCGCTTCCTAGCCAGGTGTTTGGCATTATTAGGATAGGGCAAGGAGAAGTAGAATGAGGAAGACCAATCATCCATGATTGAAATTTCCTCTGATTAAACAACTAATGTACCAAACAAAAAATGGTGTACTCATCAAATACCTTTCTAACTCAATTTAATAGAACCTGTCATGGATGACATCTCTGGTGTCCCATTAATTTAGCAACACAAACCCAGCACATTATATGCGTATGAAGAGTTCAGGTGCAAAACCCTGTGAACATCAATCCAAAATTTAATTAAAATAAAAGATCACTAATTCCAATGTTCTTGTGATGACATGATTATGGAGCAACGAACAAAAAAAGTAGGAATGTAAAAAAATATTAATTTTGAAGTTTGATTCCAATATTTATGCTCATTTTTGGATTAGCCTTTGATGGGTTTTGCACCTGAACTCTTCACATATATATATATATATATATATTGGCATTTATATTTGGTTTTTGCTTATCTTTTCATGATTTCACTGTCTTTAAAAAAAAAAAAATGTTATTGACGAGGTATTTACTCTGCCCATAACATATAAGCTCCTGTCAGGGTCCTTGTTTTCAACGCTGGACAGCTGTGGTGCTGTCTTGATCTGTTCCTTTGCCCAGGAGTGTTTACCTGTGTCTGCTCGGGTCAGCCTTCTGCAATTTTGGTTGTTAGTAATAGCCTATGTTAGTTTTTTTGTAATTTTCCAGTTTTTTTTTTGTCTAGTCTGAGTAATGATACCTTAGCCTACTATGTACATCTACTTGGGTGACATGCAGGCTTGTGGGAGAGGATCCCGTTCCATTCAGATTTTTGTTATTTGTTACAGCATCCTTTCACCTAAACCCTGTCCTTAGATAGTGCACTCGTGTGCTAGAACACACTCGGACCCTTTAGGACTGCGGCCAGGCGGGATGGCTGTGTTGCTTCCCTAGCCATTTTGTATTTCAGGGTGGATCAGTTGCATGACCGTGGCCTGTCCACTTCTGTGTTGGTTTGTGCCATTACACATACCCAGGTGGACTGCGCCATGTGGTGATAGCTTTCCTGATTTCCTTAATACTTAGGAGAGCTAATTTCCCTATTTTTTCTGTTTAGTGCCTACCACTTTTCCTGGCCTGTCTTTTGCTTTCTGTGCCAGTACACAGCAAGCATTCACGGCGCTCAGGGGCAGGTGCGGTTTTGTTGTGTCAGTAAGTAATTGTTTTCTTTAGGAATTTTTTGTAGTGGTCAGGGTTACGGATCGCCCGCAATTTTACATTTTGTTTATTCCAGGCATGTGCTGCCATGGTTAGTACACTTCTCTCATGTATTTTCATGTTGCTTCTTTCCGTTAGGAGTATTGGGGCCGCCATGTGTCTAGTGTCCCTGCGGGGGGCTACTGTGTAATCCGGTTTCGTGGTGTAGTGGTGTGCTAGTATTTTCAGGTGCGTTTCTCTTCTGCTTGTTAATAGTGTTGTTTTGCATTTTTTGTGTAGTTCTATCGTGGGATATCTTTTGTGTACTTGGAGGCATATTTTAAGGGCTTTATTTTGCATCACTTGTAGTTTGTTGAGTAGTTTGGTACTTCCCCCCATGTATACTACATCACCGTAGTCGAAGTAGGGAAGGATCATTCCTTTATATATTTTGATTGCCATGCTTTCAGTCATGTAGTACCTTAGTTTTGCCAGTAGCCATATTTTATGGTTTGCTTTTTTGATAGTGTTTGTTATGCAAAGGTCATAGTTTAAGTGCCTGTCCAGGTCCACTCCCAGATACCGGTAGTTGTCTACCTGTTCTAACTCGTTGTTTCCCAGGAGACATTTTATTTTGTTGTTACCGGTTAGTCTGGTACCGAATAGCACCGTCTTCGATTTATTGCTATTTATAGTTATCTTATTTAGATGGCACCATTCAGTTAGTTTCATTAGTGTTTGATTTAGTTTTGTTTCGATCTCTTCAGATGTTTTGCCTGCAGTATATACCACAGTATCATCTGCATATAGTTGGATGTTTTCAGTGTCTAGCCAGTTGTTTAGATCATTTATATATATATGAGGAAGAGGAGTGGTCCCAGGACTGACCCTTGTGGTACGCCACAGTTTATTTTTTCCTCACTTGATATGGTTCCATTTATTGCTGTGCATTGTTTTCGTTTTTTTAGGTAGCTTGTTACCCATTTTCCCGTTACTCCTGTTATTCCCATTTGGGATAGTTTGCTGATTAGGATAGTGTGGTCCACTGTGTCAAAGGCTTTGCTGAAGTCTATGAATGCTGCACCCACTAGGTTCTTTTTATTGATATTATTTGAGATATCGCTTATTAAGTTAGCAATTGTTTTAATTGTCGAGTGGTATTTTCTGAATCCGCCTTGTTTACTGTTTAGTATTTTGTGTTCGATCAGGTGGTCCATAATGTGCCTATGCATTATTTTCTCCATTAACTTCCCAGGCAGTGGGAGTATTGAGATAGGTCTATAGTTGCCCAGGTCTTGTTTGTCCCCCCCTTTGTGGAGCGGGGTTACTTTGGCTAGCTTCCAGCAGTCTACATAGGTACCTTCTCTGAAAGATGTGTTGAATAGGCTACATAAGGCCTCTGGGATGCATCCTAATGCATCCTTCAGTACTATACTCGAGGTATATTCAATGCCTGATGGCTTATTGCAATCAACTGTTTTTATGAGATCACGTATTTCTTTTTTTGTGGTTACACAATCCCCTATCTCTACGTTTAGTTGTGGTGCTCTTGTGGCCCAGTTAGAGTTGAATTTTCTGGATAGTTTATTTCTTATTGTAGAAAAGTGTTTGTTCATTATGTTTGCTGTATCATTGTTGCTGATTTCAATTCCCTCATTGTTGTATAAGGTAATTGTATCTTTGTGAGGCTATGAGATGCTTAACCCTTAGTTATTATGCCTGAAGCTGAGGAAGTGGTACTCCAGACTGGACCTGCGATACAACTTTTTCGGCTTTAGGGTGGTTGACCTGTGGAATGACCTGCCGGAGAGTGTCGTAGCAGCAGAGTCGGTGAACTGTTTCAATTCCCGACTGGATGCATACTGGTCAAGCATTACATATATCTTGGAGCCAGTGACAGTTGCTACGATCGACCACATCTGAAGAACTGTCTCCATTTCTATTAATTAAGAGCGGCTAACAGGTCCAAGGCCTATTATAGCTGTATCCTATTGATTGATTGATGTGGCCGTCTGCTAGGGTGGGTGGGATGGCAAAAGATGTCCGGTAAATTGTCTCATTTGTCCGGGCACTCACGTCGAAATGATTTGAAAACTTGACTGTGCAGAGCTTTATATATTTGACAAAAAATGCCACTAGGTGGCGCATGTGAGATTAGTTACAAATCAGTGTATAGGTGTTGATACATGCAAGCGTCCATAGTTACTTGAACAGCGAGGCTAGAGCAAAGGTTGATAAAACAGCCACGAGATCGTTTAAATAGTTCAGACTGATCAGATAGGTGGCGTTCAGGTTAGCCATCATTAGTTACAAGTGGCGTCCCGAGTTTGGGTGCCAAATTACCCAAGTTGCAGACAACATGAACATTTGGCATGTTTTCACCTCAAATATCAGCAGAGTTAACCCTTTAAAACACAAGTTACCTGGTGACTTCAAGCTAAGGTAAAGCGCCTGTCACACCTTACCAGATTGAGTGCCGGACACCACCGGACAAAGAATTTTCTACTCCGGTGCTGTCCAGTACACAAACTGTATCGAAATGTATCGAAATGGAGCGTAATTGCGTCAATTGCCACTGGACAACCGGACAAGTACCATACATGTACCGGACGAGAACTGGACGAGAACCGGAAGGACCTAGCATCAACTGGACACGTACCAGACTATTTTTTTGATTTTCTTGATATTGTCATGGGGGTGATGATAATGGGAAATATTGTGCATAGAGCGGGACTCGAACCCACATCTCTTTGCATTCTGGGCCAGTATGCTAACCATTACACCACCTAGGATCCCTTATATCAACACACTACCCACGCCTACCTGTCTATGTGGTTACTTGCCTGAGAGGTCAGTGCCGACTACTACAGTATATATATATTTTATTGACATTCTCACCACCTGACAATTCTGGAAACAAACCGGACAACGTACGGATGGGTACCGGACATGAACCGGACAAACCGGACACGTCAGGTGGGTGGCCGCTGGCCCACGAAATCGTCCAAGTAGCACAAGGTGAAGTGCCCTTTCTTGCGCATGAGGTAGACTATCGCATTCGTGGTTTGGGGGCAGGCCATCGACGACGTCCTACAGTCGAAGGGCGGGGCGGCATCTATATAGTAGTGAAGTGGGCGTGCCTACTCGCCTTGAGCAATTTGCGCACTCGTTCAACGGGCGCGCAAATTGCTTCCGCATGTGCACGCGAGGGTTCTCGGGGGTAAAGCGTTGCTTGGCGACTAGCTAAGCAACGATGGAAGGTCGGGCGTTCGGGGCCTGACCCGGCAGACGTGTTTATGCACGCTCTGTCATTTCCGCCGATATTTGGTCTTTTTCTTATCTAAATTCTAAAACTAACTTAATCAAACCATACGGGAGGGAAAGGGAGTTATCTGCTTCTTTGGTAGATATACATATTTCGCTGGTATCCTTGTTAGTTATGGTAAGAATAAAGTCGTGAGCTCTTGTGAAGGTGGATTAGGACGTTCCTTGCATTCTTTACTATCCTCCAGTATTACTGTAGATTAACCGCTATGGAAAACCTGATATTCGATTGCTTTATATGTAATTACGGGCCTTAAGCCTAAGCAAGCCTTATGCAGTTACTTAACCCATCTGCGGGAATATACTGACGAAACCATAACAGAATTAACGTAGTGTTACTTTAGGGCGGAAATTAACGACATTAACTTAGAACTGATTACCAGTGACAGCGGCGGCATCTCTAGCTGGACGCATATTTCTGGAATCATTCAGTAACATAAGTAATACCCCGCAATGCGAAGGGGACAGCCAGTTAGTTGAAATAACCTAATTTATAGATCTAGAGATACTTTAGGCCGATAAATGCGCTCGATGGCAAATTGCGTATGTAGACGAAACTCTGGCTTTCCGCCTTAAACACGGGGAGGACACCGACGGCAACGGACTAACTGCAGACGGGAGGAGGACGCGCAGCAGCCCGCGGCAGGCCCAGGAAATTCACATGGAAATTATTACATAATATTACATACACTTAACACGTTAGGCTCGCCTTAAGCGGGGGCAGATTAGCCGAACGGTTAAAGTAGCGTCCCTCATAGGTGATGCCGAGGAGGGGCGTAGAGAGCGGACAGGTGCGGAGCTGGCGGTACGCCCTTGCCAGGTCCGCGCTCCACAGGTAGGAGCCGGCACCGAGGCGGGTGACCTCATCGGCCAGATCGATCATGCTGGGCAGAGTGTAAGTTGTTGGGATGCCCTGGTACTGTGCGCGTCATATACCGGCGTTTACGCTCGCCTTCCCAGGGTATGAGAGGTCGACGATGACACGCCGTTCAAACGAGATTCGGGCTGACCTGGGTCCAGGGCCTGAAGGTGGGTTCCTCGAAAGGGCCGACGAGCGCCCCGAGTTCCACCTCCTTGTACACATACTTCACGATGTGGACGTCGTGGGCCGGGTCCCCTGAGGGGTTGGCCGTGGCCGGTACAGGTGGAAGGGATCCTGTGTAATCGACCGGCCAGCCAAACTCAAGAAAGTCCACCATTTGTTTGTCATGGTAGTCACGAAGCATGTGTCGCCAGGCCAGTATGTTGAGGCCGGACGGGACCTGTAAGCGAGGCCATGTAGTTGGGGAGCGCGCACTGGCGACACGGTCGTAGATCTTCATATAGCTGAGATTGTTCTTCCACAGTCGTGGTATGGTGCGGGGCCATATCGCGTGTAGCGTTGGCCTGTACTCGGTGGGCGTGAGGGGTGGGTTGTAGAGCGAGGCGGCTGCCATGCCATAGTCGTCGAGGACAGTGTCTATATCGTCGGGCTGCCTGTGGTGTATCATCCCGACCGTCGGAAGTGCATGTTGGTTGCACATGTCCGCGTCGAGGTCCTCGAGCGTGGGTGTGCCTAGGGCACGCTGTGGCAGTATGCCACTACTGTTTCACCCTCATTCTGTACCATGGACAATACTGTGCTTTTCAAGTGACTCTTTTCATCTGCAGTTAATAATGTCTTTGCTATTTCTTCTTTAATGTCATTCCATGATGTAGCACTCTTATGTTTGAAAGCTGTGAACAACTCTTTGTGCAATGTATTAGTTGCGTTCGAAAGTGTGAAGCGAATTATGTCAATGTCAGTCAGATCAACCAAACCACCTATTCTTTCTATTAGGTCTACACACTCCCATAGTGCACCTCTGTCAGTCCCATCCAGCATGGGCACAGACTTGCCATACGCTTTAAGAGCTCTGATAAGGACTTTGTTACTTCTCTGCTCTAAATTTAACAACTCCCGCTTCTCCTTGCGTTCTTTTCTTTCCTCCCTAACTTCGGTACACTCCCTAATTTGAAACAAACGTTCCTCATTTTCTTCTCTAATAGAGTCTAAGCTATCTGACATGAACTGACTTCACACATTCAATTTATCAGAATCAGCACTAAAAGTACCTAGCTCAACTTGACCCTCAAACCACAAGTCAAACTGTTCACGCAGTGTGTCCTCCTTGTGGCGTGTTCTAGGCATTCTTAGTGTGTTGTTTAAAGTGCAGTAGAAATAAATTTAAAGAATTAAATCCAACTGAGAAATATGCCTGTAATGTAGGAAGAGGGTGAAAAGACTCTCTTGTAGTGTATCACTACGCTCTCATTCATCTCAACCTTAAAGAAAATTATCGAAAGTGGTCCGTCATGAAAAGACTTTCTACCGGCGACACGAGGCTTCAGACATGGCAACTTACAGTAATACCAATGTCAAAGACTAATGTTTCCTTAAGAATTGACACTTTCGTCGGATTACTCATCGACAAAGACATTTAATTTGTTCCTTGAATAAGATGAAAAGAATAGAGAATCTATAGAAGAAAACTAACCTACCTATGCCCTATCCACTACCAGTCAAAGTCAATAAAAAGTTCTCTCAAATTTTGAATAACATTAGTAATTTAAACTGAAGTCAAAACACTACTACTCAACAATATCGTATATAAAAAATACAAAGCACTAGACCATAACGTCAAAATTAACTACGTCAGATAATTCAACTCCTAGTCAACATTTATATTAAATACAGTCTAATATAGTCTCTAGTCACAATGTTAAATTTACAGTTACATTACAATGCTACTGAAACACGTCAAATTTATCGTCCCTGTAAAAAATAGTCACTACTCACTAATAATTGTCGTGTAGCTTCGAACCTGACGGTTTCAACACGTCGTAGTCACCATTTTTGTAAAGTTGTCGACTGGCAGCTGTAGTTGTGTAATTATCGGAGTATTTTACAAACCGGTATTGGGGGAAGACTGCATCTGCTGACAAGCTGAACTTTGCTTACCTGCCTACCATAAAAAGACAACAGAGTTCCAGGCTGCTCTAACCTCGCACACACAGAACCATCCGGAATAAATAGATTTAATAAAGGGATCATCTAGGCCGGTTATACTAATACATTAAGGGTGAACATTTATATGTACACGTATATTATTATACATAGGCAGCCATCAGTTTGTGACGAGACGAGCAGGCTGAATGCTTTGAAAGTCAGTCTCACGTTTAGTAGATCATGGGGTTCGAACCCACGGGTTCTAATCCTGGTAAAGTAAAACCAATGACTTAATAATTAGCTCGTTCAAGATTGACGTTCTGACATGGATCCATTGACATAAAATATCTTCGGTGAATATACGATATCCATGAAAAGCCAGTATGACGCCAAATGTTTGGGTGTGTGTATGTGTGTCTATATATGTGTATATGCAACATTTGGAGTATCAAGTACAAAGTTAGAGTAGAAAAGGGGTGTCGTGCAGGGTGGCCAGGATCCCTCTAATTAGGTCAAATAGTCCATGACATATGACCGTGGAGGATATTGGTTGCTTCCTATGGGCACTCATCTTGGATCCCAGGGGCCATATGCAGGAGTCGGTGATAGCGAGGCAAAACGGTGTTTGGCCGGAATTCCTGTTTAGCGGGAAAAAATGGTATGCACGAGTCAGTGATATGCCTAACACAAGAAGCTTAAACTAGGTTAAGGTAAACCAGAAATTTAGCGAGTATACAGCGGTGTAAGGTATCAAATCTATTCAATGGTGTCATATTTAACAAAGTTACATAGTCAAATAGTGAAATTTTATTAAATTAACCCTAACATCAAAGCGAGATTAACGCTGATGCCGCACCGGCGGCGATATTAATATTAATATTTTTGAATCGACGAATGTAAAGTAAACAAATCGCCGCCGCCGCATGGACGTCGATATCCATACTGTCGATGCCGCCGCCGCAGCGGTAATATATTAGCCCCAAATCGGCGTTATTCATATTGTCGTTGATATCGGTTCGAATTTAGGGTTAAATTGATCAAATTTCACTCAGATTTGGGCCTAATAAATTGCCGCCCCACCGCATCGACGTCGCTATCCATACTGGCAAATGAAAGCGACATCGATGCGGCGGCGTTGGCGATTTGTTTATTTTACATTCGCCGACAGCATTAATATTGCTTCGAATTTAGGGTTAATTTCAGGAAATTTCAGTTATTGCGTATGTAATTCTGTTAAATATGATAGCATTGAATAGATTTGGGCCTAATATATGGCTACAGACGCAGAGGGATTTCCCAAATCTATAAATAACTTCATGTTTAGCTATAATGTAAGTGTTACGCGGTCCTGCATACCACTTGTCATAGTTACCGACGTCGGTGATAGCTAAATGGTAACAGGCTGTAACACCAAACGCCGCTAACACTGACTCCTGCATACGGGCCCAGGTGACCTAGATATCTGGCAACATTCAAACCCCCTCCAGTGACTGGGGCAACATAGATTTAGTGGGTAAAGACACATTATTCATCCCTCTAGATCAAAGACTTTTAAAGTTATGACTGGTTGAAATCTTGAACTGGTTGCTATGGTGGCCATCTTGGATTTCTGGTGACCTAGACTTCAGGCAACCTTAAAAACCACTTTAGTGACTTAAGTTGCCTTGATTTGGTGAGGAAAGACCCCTGATCCATTCCTCTATGCTAAATAATTTTGGAATTATAATCATTAAAAATGTCACCTAGTTGCTATGGGCGGCCATTTATAAACATGTCCGTTTCTGGGTTTTGCACTGGTTTTCAAAATTCCACCTAGTGAAGTTTTAAAGCTATATATGTATGTCTATTACGCAAACCAACATTCAAATTCCCCACTTCAGCAGTTGTATATAGGTCACTATGGCAGGCTCTAGACTAATATATGAATGTGTATGCTTGGGTGGTTTGATACTTGTCGTGGCGATGCGTGTGCATATGTTATATATATTATTTATATATATATATCTATATGTATGTAACCCAGCCCCCTTACAACAGTCAATGGGGTGAGGGGAGTTACACCATTTGCTTACACCATGTATCATGCCACCCTAGCTCTTGCAGTTTTTGTATGTATACATATACATACATATACATAATATATATACATACATATACGTAATATATATACATACATATACATACATACACATACACATGCATACAAATGGATACACACGCATACCCATGCATACACATCAATACACATCCATATGCATACATATATATACATCCACATACATCCACATGTATCGTCATCGTGCTGTCGGTCGCGATGCGACAAAGACTGCTTTCATTACTTGACTGCCGCTTTCCATTTAGCTCTCTGCTGTGAGAGTGATGTCCATGACTCGGTCTTAATGTCTCTCAGCTTCAGGTTTCTCTTGAACCAGAGACGAGGGCGCCCTCTCTTTCTGTATCCAGAAGACTGTTGAGAACAGAGGATCTGCTTTGGTAGCCTGTCTGATGACATCCTCATGAGGTGTCCAGTCCGCCGGAGATTCTTTTTGATCAAAAGATCTTCCATAGAGGGGAGCCCCGTCCATTCGAGTATTACATTTCATGAAAGATGCCTGCAAAAGTGTTGAAGTGATGCTGGCTTTTGCAAGTTAACAGCGGCACTCTCTCGGGGAGCAAATAGAGGTTTCACACCGGCAAGAACATGTCCAGACAGGCGCAAAACTATTTGTCCCTGCAGTGGCTGGTTGGGAGATGTTGGGAGTTCCATACATCAACCACCGTTAATGCTGCCACAGTGACATCGTTTTCTGTTTAGGGTTTGCTCCCTTAACCTTCAGTTCTGTCAAGAACCTGTACCACAAGGCAGTGGGTTACAACTCTGCAGGGCAGGGGCATTAAACTCCCCTGATAATTAGAATATAATTATACTAGGTGTGTTTTTCATGGCCTTAAATCAATTTTCAATGCAGGCGTATGACTACCAGACAGTCCCAGGATAACAGTATGGGTAACCAAGCGATCCTAACGAGGGGTAGGGACCAGTGTAGTGGTGCCCTCCCACACTCTAAGTACCTTTAAACTTCTCCCACCTGTGGCTTTTTTCACCAACAAGTTGAAGAAGATACTATAGGACTCGGATGTACGCCTTAATGAGAATCACAAATGGGGAATCGTATTGAGACCCAGGGAATGAATCACCAACGATGTAAATGGCTCCTTGCCAAACATCTCTCCATTTGGCAATGGGCGGCCATGTATACATACATATATATATATAAACATATATATACATATATGTATACATAATTACATATATACATGACTATATATATGCATATAAATACATATTGTATTTAGAGATGACTGCATCACATATCTTAGAGTGGTACTCTATTTGTCACTGCTAAGTTAATCCATATGTAGTCTGTGTCACTCTCAGGCTTATTGCAACAATGCAAGAGGCCTAAGCTCTGACACTTTCACCCTCAGATTTTAACCAAACACTGCCATTACCCTAAATAATATTTCATTTATATTTTATTTATTTTATTTTTGATCATGCATGTACATGTACACATATACATACTTATATAGTTATATGTATATATGTGTATATGCTCATACATATGTATATATTATATATAATATATACATAATATTGCAATATCAGGTGAAGAATAACTTACCAGTGTTCCTAAATGTAGGGATGACTGTGTCAAATCCATCACAATAGTAATCCATTTGCAAGTAACAAGTTGACTGTTGACTGTTGTGTAGTGTGTGCCTTCAGAAATATGTATGTGCAGTGCACTGTGGCACAGACCCTTATAAACCAAATCCAATCGACTCTCACACCTGATCCAATGGCATAAGCTGTAACACAGTCACAGTCAGTTAGTTCAGCTGTTACTGGAGGTGAAGCCCAGAGAACCATTGGCAACATGTTTGTTAAAATCTTATTGTGAAGGTATCAGAGCTTAGGCCCCTTGCAATAAGTCTATTAGTGACACAGACTACACATGGGTCAACTTAACCACAAATGGAGGACCAGTCTACAATATTTGATGCAGTTATCTTTAAATACAGTATGTATTGGTATATATATATGCATATGGATAAATGCATGTTATATGTATATACACATTTGTATGTGTATATTTATATGCATATCCATGTATATTTATATGTATACAGTATAACCCCGTTAAACCAAACTTGAAGGGACCCTAGAAATTTGTTTGGATTAACCGATCATTGGTTTAACCAAGCTTTGCTTTGACTTTGACTTTGAGTAAGAATGTATTGCACATGTAATATACAATTTATATGGACACTTTGATTATTGTTTTTTATGTATATACAGTATAACCCCGTTAAACCAAGCTCGGTTAAACCAAACGATCAGTTAATCCAAACAAATTTCTAGGGTCCTTTCAAAATACAACCATTTATCCTATAAAAAGTTGGTGGGATCTCAGATGACCTTATAACGACATGAAAGTTCTGTTTAACTGTACCAGAAGTGGCCTGGGGCATGAAATTCTGTTTGGATTAACCAATAATTTGGATTAAACGACTTTAGTTTAACCAACTTTTTATATGATAAATGGTAGTATTTTGCCGGGCCACTGAAAAAAGTTTGGATTAACCGATCATTTGGTTTAACCGACCTTGGTTTAACGGGGTTGTACTGTATCCATATATAAACATATATTTGGTGAGTTGTTGGCAGGTTCTGAAATCCTGTATTTGCGGGTCCCCACATCTCATATATGTGAGCGTTTGAAGCTATTGATGGCCGATCCAGTTACGTGGTACGCGAGGGTTATGGTTATCTTTTCTGATGGTTACTCATGTTATTAGTGATACTGTTCTACACGGCCAGAGTGCCCTACTACCTTGCTTAAAGTATCTATCCTGTATAAGGCATACTATCCTGCATAAGGCATACTATCCTGCATAAGGCATACTATCCTGCATAAGGCATACTATCTTGCATAAGGCATACTATCCTGCATAAGGCATATTATCCTGCATAAGGCATATTATCCTGCATATGGCATACTGTCCTGTATAAGGCATACTATCCTGCATAATGCATACTATCCTGCATAAGGCATACTATCCTGCATATGGCACACTATCTTGTATAAGGCATACTATCCTGCATAAGGCATACTATCCTGCATAAGGCATACTATTCTGCATAAGGTGTACTATCCTGCATAAGGCATACTATCCTGCATAAGGCACACTATCTTGTATAAGGCATACTATCCTGCATAAGGCATATTATCCTGCATAAGGCATACTATCCTGCATAAGGCATACTATCCTGCATAAGGCATACTATCCTTTGGATATATTCTATTCATATGAACTATATAGCAGAGCTTACCCCATAGTAGAGACACATAAGACACAACGCATGATTCGAGTCCAGCAGCAGCAGAAGTATTTGTAGAAATGATCCTGATGCTTTGTTTTATTCAGTTTATATACATGCAAAAGTGGATGTTATCAATATTCTTATCGGTTGCTTTCAGGGCTCACCCCTCACCCAGCTTTGACCACCACCTGACTATCATAAGCTTAGATAAAATGTAAAACTCCAACAACCAACCAAGATAACATGTGGTGACTGTGTGTCTGGGTGAGATAAGGGGGAAGGATTGTGCTTAAAGGGGCATTGTTTCCCTCCCCCTGTGTGAGCCTTATAAAGGGAGTACTGTTTCATATTTAACATCTCGATATTCAATATACACTTAATCGGAGAATTTTACAAGGTGAGCCAGTGGTGGCTGCCGGCTCGAACCCCCCCCCCCCCCCCCCCCGCCCCAGGGGGGGAGGGGCAGGCAGGGTCTGACTCGACTTTTACCTGACTCAACTTTACCCGACTCGACTTTACCCGACTCGACTTTACCCGACTCGACTTTGCCACTTGTAAGTTCTTCACTTTATATTATGATAATACTATGCATAAAAAGTAGCACGGTCCTTATTTTAATTATTTCCTATTTCACTATCATATTTCACATTATTTGTATTTATTAAATTTTGTGCAATGTCTGCACCCCCCCCTTTATAATAGGCATAGGAGGTGAGGGTTTGGGGGGGGGGGAGGAGTAGACGGCAGCTTAGAGACTCCCGGCAGCCTAGAGACTCCTGGCATTCAAATAATATACATATAAATATAAATAAAATAAATGAATTATGAATGCAAGGTGAGTTTTTCTTAATGTTGCTGTACCAGCAAGAAATGCCATATTCGTGGTGATTATGCATCAGATGCATAATCAGATGAATTATTTATTATGCATATATATATTGGTATACACAAAATATATCTAAATGATGTACAACAGTCCACACAGGACCTCCCCCAGTGGCAAGTGGAAGTATATGAGTGGGCGACAGACGAGCATATACCCCCATGGGTGGCTGGAGGTTCCTCTATTGTTTGGGATGTATGGATATACCAACACAGTACTATCATGGGCAGTTCTGGCCTGTAGCCATGTGTTGTAACTAATGAATTATTTCCTAATATTCACTGTTCATTTACTCAAACTAAATCTCTTGGAAATATTCAGAAAATTAGATATAATTGTTTGCTTTCTAGTGATGTGTTCCAATATGAAAACATCCCAAAACTCAGTGTGCCACAACCATATTTTTGAACCTGCTAACTAATCCTATATAAAATTCGACCTTGGTAATTGAACAGGGCTATCGAATGAGGTATATAACCACCATAACCCAATCGAGGTAAGCTCTCCAACCTGTTTACTAGTCATATTATTTAAGTTTAAATTTAATCTTTAGACATCATCTATTATCTATCTCTTACTTCGAATTGAAGTAACTTTTATTATGAATGGATAACTTCAGAACACATTTGAGTACGACAACATAACCAAATTAATCACAATTCTCACACCACAGGCTTCAACATGTTCTGCTAAGTTGCCATAGCACACCCTTCTTTATAGCAACAAGTACTCAATTAACTCTGTTGGAAGACCAGTCCCTCATCGCTGACAAAATATGTATTCAGATGAATAAATTTAATATTTAGCCCTCGCCCCCCCCCATCCCCGCAAAAAAGGGAGAAAGCACGCCGGTATCTAAGTATGATATGTAGGATAAAATCTAGGTGATCATTCTGGCTTTCAAGGTTTGATACTTTACCAAACACTGCCAAACACTTTTGCAGGTGGGTGTAGGGCCTATTATACTAGTAGTATTAGTCATAACTGATGTTAGCTGCCGACTACAGCATGCACACACACTCACGTATTTAAAAACTAAATAAAATAAAAGGTGTCTTTTAAGGGCGTGGTTTGGTGCGTTAAATGGGGCTAGGACATAAAACAACCAAAAACAATAATAAAAACAGGCATACACAGTGGTACAGGCTGTCACGTAATGCTGTCAGGTGATAAGTCAGTTCAAGTAGATCGGCGGAGCGTGACGTGGCGTGGTAACCAGGTCATATGGGAGGGCGGGACAGTCTATGCACTCACCCCACCATGCATCGTGCCACCACTTTTAATGGTTGGTTGGTTTGTTGTGTTGCGTCCTAGCAGCGGGTGCGCCTTAATGCTATCTAGGTCATTAGATTGGTTACATACAGCTACAGTCACATGGGTATGCAGGTGTTGGTATAACAATACCTCAGGGAGTTTGACGCCCCTGCCCTGCAGAGTTGTAAACCACTGCCTTGTGGTACATGTTCTTGACAGAACCGAAGGCTAAGGGAGCAAACCCTAAACAGAAAACCATGTCACTGTGGCAGCATTAAGGGCGGTTGATGTATGGAACTCCCAACATCTCCCGACCAGCCACTGCAGGGACAAATAGTTTTGCGCCTGTCTTGACATGTTCTTGCCGGTGTGAAACCTCTATTTGCTCCCTGAGAGAGTGCCGCTGGTAACTTGCAAAAGCCAGCAGCACTTCAACACTTTTGCAGGCAGCTTTCATGAAATGTACAACCGCACAATGGAGAGCGGCAGTCAAGTAATGAAAGTAGTCTTTGTCGCATCGCGACCGACAGCATGATGATGATGAGTCACATTGGTTATGCTGCAGTCAAACTACAACACTTCTCACCGGCGCGCCGCCAGCGCGCAAAATAAATTCTATGCGTCGAGACACGTCCAACTTTTTGACGTTTTGGGAGAAAACTCGACGTCATGCGGCGTGTTAGTAGCATGTTATTAGCACACTGCCAACGTGTGTCGATGCGTGCCGAAAACAAACAAAAATTGGATTTCGCAACATGTGGCAACGACCCTCTGGCCCACACCGCATGTGCATAACGGTCGGTCAACATTAGTCCAGCGTTCCGCTAGCGACCTGCGGACGTGTTACACAAAGTAGGATAGCGTGTGAACTACTTCCGGCCGCCGTCGTTCGGCACGTATCGGCGTGGTGACTGCGGGTTATCAGTGTCCTCTCAGCATGCTTTGGGCGTGCTCTGAGCACGCTCGATGTTTGACTAACATTTCCCGACATGCGAGGTACACATAACGACACCCGTTTGGTTGATATAAATAAAGCTCAGGTTTGGGTGTGCAATCAGTACTTCACAAGCCACCATCAAGTCAACTAACAACGGATCCAGCATGGCAAGAAAGAGAAGCTCAGGAGGACACAGCCAGGTTGGCCAGGGACGCGGCAGAGGCAAGGGGAAGGGCAGGAAGAGGATGATAGAGGAATGATCTCCATCTCCATCTCCACCACCATTTCCAGAATCTCCCGGATCTCCAGCACCTCCTATTGGGCCATCTAGCCAGCCTAGCCACCCTGCACTGATGATGGAGGTGGAGTGCACGTCTCGGTCACCGACAAGGTCGCACCACTCATCCGTCGCCTCCACATCATCCCAGCAGGGGGGAAGAATGAGTAAGGTGAGGAAGTGTGAGTGGACTCTCAGCGAACCAGAGGAGGAAGTGATGGTTGAGTTCCTCCAAGACAACCCAATTGTCTGGAACGTGCAGTTGACTGCGTACAGGCGCACAGACAAGAAAGCCAAGCTGTCGCATGACCAGGCCGAATTCATGGGCAAGAGTGTTTCCCATTTGCATGGATGGTTTAAGTCCCTGCCTGACTGCAACACAAGGCTCCATGAAAAGAAAAGCGGCGACGGGGCACCAATGCGCACCGAGAGCGAAGAGTGGGTCCTGGAGAAGTTCCAGTTCCTCATAGCAGTCGTCAGGCACCGGCCTGAGCCGTGCAGAAGTGTAAGTACCATATATTTTAATGGTTATTGTAACTTCCAAGCCTCTGCATTTCATTCATTATAGAGGTAGTTCCAATGCTTTACGGCGACAACTGTCCACAATTGGGCTATATTCGCCATGCTAGCACTGGCTACTGAATTCACATATCTAACTAATCTAATTATTGATACAGGTATCTACCCAGATGCATGGAAAAGGGCAATGATTATGACAATCCCGAAAACGTCGAACCCTAAAACGTGTAATGAACTAAGACCTATATCACTTCTTCAAATACCAGGCAAAATAGTAGAGCAACTAATCCATGACCAAATAACAGAACTTTTTGAAAGTACAGGTTACCTAGTTTAACCGTCGGACTATTCCACCCCCCGCTTAAGGCGAGCCTTCGTGTTAATTTATGTAATTATTTCCTTGTGAATTTCCTGGGCCTGCCGCAGGCCGCTGCAGCCTCTCGTCCCATCTGCAGGTAGTCCGTCTCCGTCGGTGTCCGCCCCGTACTAAAGGCGGCCAGGCAGAGTTTCGCCTAAATACTGGATTTTGCCTTCACGCGCATTTATCGGCCTAAGTATATATATTAGGTTATTTCAACTAACTGGCTGTCCCCTCGCCGTTTGGGGTATATTAATGTTATTAAATTAATCCAGATCTAAGCAGACAAGCTAGTGTTGCTGCTGCTGTCACTGTTAATCAGCCTAAGTGAAGGTCGTTATTTTAGCCAAAAGTAACACTATGTTAATTCCGGTAATATGTCTGTTATTATGTTCCCACAGATGGGTTAATTAGCTGCATAAGGCCTATTGAGGCATAAGGCCCTTAATTACATGTAAAGGAATCAAATATCAGGTTTTCCATAGCGGTTAATCTACAATAAGACTGGAGGATAGTAAAGAATGCAACAAACATTCCAATTCACCTTTCCAAGATCTCACGACTTTATTCTTAACAAAACTAACAAGATGGCGTAGTAGCAGGTTATGTTATTATAGATAAATCCCCTCCCATGGTTATTTACGTTAAATAAGTTTAGAATTTCAATAATAAAGGCCTAAATCTCGGCTAAAACATCGGAGCATGCAGAAACACATCCGACGGGTCTGGGTCCGAACGCCCGACTTCCTCCCATTGCTAGGATAGTCGCAATTGATGTATCCAAGCAATGCTTTACAGCCGAGAACCTGCGGCTGCGCAAATGGTGGCGATTTGCGCGCCCGTGGAACCGAGTAGCCCGCATCTACAGATGCGAGTCACCGGCACAAGCACGCAAATGCCCAAGGCGAGCAGTCTCGCCCACTTCACTAGCAATAGAGCAAAATGGTTTCAGGAAGAACCACTCCACAACCAAAGCAGTGGCATGTGTGTTAGACACACTAATGACAGGGATGGATCAAGGAAGATTATCTATTGCTGCCTTCATAGACTTTCGTAAAGCATTCGATACTGTAGACCATAAACTTTTAATAGAAAAGTGGCAAATAGTGGTCTGGGCACAGGGACAACTAAATTGCTAAAGGATTACCTACTAAATCGTTCATAGTATACTAGACTTGAAGGGGTTATTTCCTCACTGAGAGAAGTGAAGACAGGGGTACCACAGGGATCTACCCTGGGCCCACTATTATTCTTAATCTGCATCAATGACCTCCCACTAGTACTCTAAAAAGTAAAGGGAAGCATATTTGCTGATGATGTGGCACTGGTAGCTACAGACGCTGATATAAAAGTGGCTGAATGCAAAATGAATCATGATTTTGAAAGAGTAAACCGGTGGAAAAAGGAAAATAAACTATCCATCAATCAATCAATGGGTGCCGTCTTCTCGAAGAAGGTTGGCTGCAATGGACCTCCATCTCTTCCTGTCATTTGTTCCTCTAACGCATTCCGCATAGCTCATTGCTGTCCACTCAGTGATGTTGTCCATCCATGTTGTTCTCCTTCTCCCTCTTGGTCTTTTCCCTTCTATCTTCCCTTCCAGTATTCTTCTCTGTGATTCCTGGTGTCGTATCATGTGGCCAAAGTATTTAATTTTTCTGTTTTTGATCATTTGTATTATCTGTCTCTTTATTTTCATTCTTGTTAGGACCTCCACGTTGCTTATCATTGCTCTCCATGGAATTTTTAACATTCTTCTGTATTGCCACATTTCAAATGCCTCAAGCTTTGTTGTTATTGCTTTCTTCAAAGTCCATGTCTCACAGCAATATAAAAGTGTAGACCACACATAGCATCTTAGCAGTCGGAGTCTTGTTTTTATATTTATGTCTTTAGATGTTAGTTCTTTCTGCATCTTTAGAAATGTTGTTTTGGCAATGTTTATTCTCTGTTTAATCTCTCTTTCACATCCGCCATCACTAGTTATTAAATGGCCCAGATACACAAATGACTCTACCTGCTCCAAGATTACACCATTACCTTTTATCTCTGGTCTTGGTTTGTACTTTCATGGTCCATTGCAAACTATGGGAAAATATGTGGTGAGGCCCCAGTCTCTTCCACGATGACTGGCCGTTTATCGTTTGCCTTGATACGCCCCATGTGTGTCATACACCTTGCTACATCGCCTCGTTGCCGTTGACCATTTCTTTGGCTCTTCCGCCGCCTTGTCGATGTAGTCTTCATGCACTTAAAGAGGGAGGCATCCCTCCCCACCAGAATACAATCACAGCAGGTTCACTCATGTAGTTTAGCCGGTCAGTCGACACCATGTGCCAGGGGGTGGCCGCTGCGTACACAACAGGTTCGTGGAGCCATACATGAGCTAGGCAAAGTAAGGGGAACGAGAGAGTCTGAGTCATCCGTGGATGGCCCCATAGATGCGACTACCCATCCTCAAAGGTACTATCCCCCCTACAATGCCCTACCCCCTATATCCATAAATATTATAAAATCTAAATATGTAATATTTGCAACTAAAACTAAACGTTCCAGCTCACATTATGTGACACGCTCCCTGCTGTGAACTCTACAGTGTATTCCTACTTACATTTACTGCCTGTACTGTCGGCTCCGGTAGGAGTTGGCATTATTGCTGCTGCTGCCCATGCTGTGAAAGTACAATGTTTGAACACTTTGACTTCTGGATACTGAATGCTTTATTCCCTGTCCAGGGGTCTAGACCTCCGGCACACTTAGTCATGTGACGTCATCTCATTTGCATATATTACAGAGGTGTCTAGACTTCTAGACGTCTAGACGTCTATTACGCATATATCACATCCCCCCCTCAAAGTATTTCTGAGACATGAAATGTTTCAAAATCCCCATAAAACATAACAGGTTTACTCATTCATCATACAGTAATACAATAAAATATACAAGCACTTAACTTAAGCGAGTAGGCGTAAGTAAGTAACTTAAACCACAGGTTTAGCGAGTGTCCGAGCGCACTATGGCACTGAAGTCCTTTGAACTGTCCGGCTGCTTAGCCTCCACAAAACACATTGTCCATAATGACACAATAAAAATACATATTCAGTTGTATTTTCTTTCCATTGACAAAACAATTACCATCACTAATAACTAGTCCATAGCAATATTATGATGGAATTATATATCAATATCAGTGGCCTGGCATCTGATGCTTGCATCTCAGTGCTCCGTGTTCACTGCTCGCTGCCTCACCTGTTGCTTAGCTGGCCTGACGTTCTGCGCATCTTCATCCTGGCCGTTTTCATTACAGCTGGCCGTTCGTCTTTGTCGACGATCTGTGCATCTGTGCTTCTTGGCATCTGTGCAGTTGTGGGCCATCACTTCGGGCCCTGTCCTCCAATCTGTCCATTCAGATATGGCGTTCTGCTTGCTTGTCTGTGAGTGGTCCGATCCTGTCTCGGTCAGCGAGCGCGATGGAGATATTGGTGAAAACTGTTTGCGCTTCTTCGCCAGCGACGTGAAGAAAGATGCAGCATTGCACTCGTTCTGTCTTCAATATGACACCTGCAGCAGTGGCATATATGTCATATGCTCTGATCCATGTTTTCCAGTTCGATTTTGCGTTGTTGCTGAGGACAAGCTGACCAGGCGGCCACAAGCCCGGCAGTGCATTCGCGGGTGGCATTCTTCCTATCTGACACCATGTGAAAGTACAATGTCTGAACACTTTGACTTCTGGAGACTGAATGCTTTATTCCCCGTCCAGGGGTCTAGACCTCCGGCCCACTTAGTCATGTGACGTCATCTCATTTGCATATATTACAGAGGTGTCTAGACGTCTAGACGTCTAGATGTCTATTACGTATATATCAGACCTGCCATGCCCCCCTCGCTGTGGCCGCGACTGTGTGCATGTGCGCCTGTGCACCTGTGCACCTTTGCACCTGTGCACCTGTGCTTTGCCTTTGGTAGTGGGAGGGTCTCCTCTCCTCCCCTCTTACTCGTGGGATGTATTGTTTGTGGTGCTTGTAAAAGTACAACATCTGAACACTTTGACTTCTGGATTCTGAATGCTTTATTCACCATCCAGGGCTCTGAACCACCGGTTAAACTTTCCATGACGTCATCTCATTAGCATATTCCTTTGTTCTCTCTCAATGCCTGGATTACATTATGCATCTCATTAGCATATATTACAGTGTTGAGGGTGGCGACCCCTCCCCTGGCCGCCTCTGAAGATTCCCAGTTTCCTTGTGTTGGGTTTGTGTCCAAACCCCCGGATCCGTGTGCGGCCATCTTCTGGTTGGTTTCCAGCTTAGACACCTGCACAGTGAGATCGTCGCCCAGTAGATACTGGAAGCCTTGGCCCCCATCCTCCTTTTCTAGGGGCCATATTTGGGGTAGTGGCGTCAGTCTGAGGTTGTCCCTCCTCAGACCCAGCAGTGCATTGTTCCTGCGTGCAAGCACTTTGAGTGTTGTCACCAGTGCCGTCACCATTTCTTTGGCTTCCACTGGTTTTACCCGCTCTATGTTATCCAGCGCCACTGATCTTCCGGCGAATTGGACGCGCCATTGCACTGCTGCCAGTGAGGTGTCGTCGTCTCTTACTCTTTCTTGCTGGGAGTGTCAGCTCCAGCTCCGGGTTCAGCCTCATTTTGTGCAGGCTGTCTATGTTGGTCGGTCTGGGTAGAGTGTTGTGCAGTTCAGAAATCTCCATCCTGCTTAGCGGATTTTCCCACAGGATATTGATCAGTTTTGTTGTACTCACCACTAGCTTCTCTCCCTCCGCATCCAGTGATGATTTTTCCACGGGTAGGCATTTTTCCAGGTATGAACCTCCGGCCTGCGCCTATTCATTGTTTATTGAAGGACAATTTCACCGGTGGACAATTGGTCTTTCTGAGATAAAAGATTCACTCCTATCCAGAATTGGGGTGAATAACAACCGATTCTAAATCTGAGCTAAATCCATATTGATATGAATCCAGCATGCAATGTTTATCTATTTTGAAGTTGAGTTCATGAAATCAAAGAGAATGTAAAACAAGATGGTAGCCTTTGAATGCTTTCGATTCAACTTTTAAGTCTATTAAACTACATGATTTCTTAAATTATTCACCCCAAAAGTATTTGGATTGTTCATGCTGGCAAGATCTAAGATCATATCAGGATGGGCATTAACTTATCAGTGTGCACTTGTTCCAACTTCATAGTGCTGCCCCACTGGGAGATCATGCCGCTAGCACATGACCCAATTTCCCAATCATTCCCATTATCCTGACACTGAGCAAGCCAGTCTTTGCATTAACTTATTAATTATGAGCGCCATGCTAAATAGCGACAAATAGCAATTTAATAAGTCATTAGTTTGACTATGCTGAGATTCATACTCCCAATCTAGCACATGGAAAGCCTACACTCTGACTGATTTGGCCACCACACTCAGTGAGTTATTTGAACGATATATGTAGCATATTAGACAGCAAATTAATGTGGTTAATGCCCATAACCCAGTGTAAAAATATACGGATTTTCGGTTCGGAATTATGTATTGGCAGAGAGCATTAGTATCCTCAGGCAACGGAGTGGGGACCAAGGTTCTATAATACAAAAGCAATGGGTGCCCCACTCGCTGTGTGACATATTAAGCTATGGGAAATATATGTTAATGGTATGCAGGTATTGCAGGTATAGCAATACCTCAGGGAGTTTGACGCCCCTGCCCTGCAGAGTTGTAAACCACTGCCTTGTGGTACAGGTTCTTGACAGAAGCGAAGGCTAAGGGAGCAAACCCTAAACAGAAAACCATGTCACTGTGGCAGCATTAAGGGCGGTTGCTGTATGGAACTCCCAACATCTCCCGACCAGCCACTTCAGGGACAAATAGTTTTGCGCCTGTCTTGACATGTTCTTGCCCGTGTGAAACCTCTATTTGTTCCCAGAGAGAGTGCCACTGGTAACTTGCAAAAGCCAGCAGCACGTCAACACTTTTGCAGGCAGCTTTCATGAAATGTACTATTCACATAACACCTGATGTAGTTCCGGATTCACAGTGTGGCTTCAGAGGTAACCGGAGCACCGTGGATATGATATTTTGTCTCCGACAGCTACAAGAAAAGTCCATTGAGCAGGACCGACCACTGTACATGGTATTTGTCGATTTCACTAAGGCATTTGATACTGTCGGGAGGACCGGGCTATGGAAACTACTGAGGAAGTTTGGATGTCCAGAGAAGTTCACAACTATGATCAAGGCTCTACATACAGGAATTATGGCGAACGTTAGTGTTGGAGGGGAAGTCTCGGAATTGTTTGGGGTTACCACTGGGGTCAAGCAAGGTTGTGTACTGGCCCCTACACTCTTCTCCATCTTCCTATCAGCAATGCTCGATGAGGCTTTCCGAGACATGGGGGATGGCATCTATATACAGTCCAGACAGAGCGCTGACCTATTCAATGTCGCACACTTCAGAGCGAAGACCAAGACTACTCGGATACTGGTGAGAGAGCTTCTATTTGCAGATGACAGTGCACTGGTTGCCCACTGTGCTGAAGCGATCCAGAAAATAGTGGATGCTTTCTCCGTTGCATCAAAGAAGTTCAGCCTGAAGATTAACATCAAGAAGACGGAGGTGCTGTCCCAATCCAACTCTACAAGAACCCGAGAGGAGGAGATCATGGTTGACGGAAACAAGCTGAACTCTGTTCCGGAATTCACCTACCTCGGAAGCACTATATCAAGTGATGGACGCATTGATGCTGAAAACAGAGGAGGATGGCCAAGGCTAGCTCATCTTTCGGCCGACTATGCCAGAGACTCTGGAACAACCACTATGTGTCCATTCGGGTCAAAGGCAAGATCTACCATGCAATCGTGCTATCCACCCTACTATACGGAGCCGAGGCCTGGACAGTGTACAGACGACAGGTGAGAAAGCTGCATGCCTTCATGATGCAACATCTGCGTTCAATCATGAGGCTAACCTCGAAGGACAAAGTGACAAATAAGGAAATACTCGAACGGACGGGGCTGCCCTCTATGGAAGATCTTCTGATCAAAAAGAATCTCCGGTGGACTGGACACCTCATGAGGATGTCATCAGACAGGCTACCAACGCAGATCCTCTATTCTCAACTGTCTTCTGGTTACAGAAAGAGAGGGCGCTCTCCAGTTCAAGGATACCATCAAGAGAAACCTGAAGCTGAGAGACATTAAGACCGACTCGTGGACGCAACTCTCACAGCAGAGAGCTAAATGGAGAGCGGCAGTCAAGTAATGAAAGCAGTCTTTGTCGACCGACAGCATGATGATGATGACATAGTACCCGAGATGGTGATGAGATGTTCCTATATAAGAGAGAGTTAATGTTTGGTGAAATGTTCCCTCTATGCACCGGTAAAGAGTGCAAGTGGAGGAAAAGGACATTTTTAATATATATATTTATTGTAACTGTCTGCAACTACCTCTTACCACCGGGCCGATGGGCCAGCATACCAGCCATGATGCATACATTCTGTACACCACCTGCAGCTGGGTTGGATGACCGCTGCATGTGGGGGGGCTGTTGCCTCCCAGGCTGTGGAGGGTGCCTGATTGGCTGGCTGTGGGAGGCTCAGCTCCCTGCACCCCAGTGCCCCACTTTGATATTGATTATTCTGGACTGCTCCAGACACAGTGGGCATCTACACTGTACTCCTGACTCTTGAGTGAGGTAATGAGACTCTGTGTGGACAGAAGGTAAGGGGTCAGGGTGATAGGTCACTAGTAGGTGAACAGGAGTTGATGCCAATAAAGCACAACTTCTTCACTGTCAATCTTTCGTGTCTTGTCTTCCATTTCTTACTTATGAGTTTGTTTGAGAGGGGCATCAAATGTGAAGTGACCGACAGTTGTCAGAATGCCACTGGGAAGAGTTTTGTGGTATTATCTGGTGCTCAGATGGCTGGGCATCCATCAATATTATACCAGCCTTCCAACACCTTTTCAAGCCAAGCCAATCAGGCCCTTGTACAGGCCTAGTGATGAGGTCACCATATTTAATTAGCTATCTATTATAAGCACCTATGGCCACCCTACCCCCTCCCACCACCCCACGCGCTCCTTTGCCTGCTGCCAACAAACCAAGTTATCCACCGTACAAATTATTTGCCCAGCAAATTCGGAAAGGTGTATCAGTCTGGTAGTATTGCTATAGACCGGGGGCCCTATGGTACTGGGGCGGCTCACTCCCTATCTCTCCCATGTGATGTAAATTTTGCGGTGCCACCTTGTGGTGGGTTTGATTGACCCAGCTGCTGGTTGGTGTTTCACATGTAAACACATACGTTATATCATGCATGAGGCGGGTAAGCGTGAATACACATCAATATTGGATTGCTATGAACAGGCACACATCATCGTCGCCATCGTCACCCAGCTTTCACATTCATATATACATTTGTGCATGTATTGTGGCATCTGTCTAGCCGGGGGAACAGCCAGCGCACCACATGGTGGGTTTGATCATTTTGATTACACAGTACAGTCTGAGTGAGCTGTCTTGGTATTATGGGGTCTTCATACAAACATAGACACTAATAAAGTCTGTACTAGACTACTAAATGACTGAAACATACAATCCTCCAAGCATTGTTTATCCCATCATTACTACCAACCTACTTACTCAAACTACTTCATGTAGTCAAAAAACACACCTGAGGTATTAACCTTTTAAGCATAACCCTATAAGCTAACCACACTCTATCTAACAGAATAAACAAACCATTCTACTAACACTCACTCCATCTCAAAATATTAACTCCAACAACATGATAGTTTTGCAATTCACAACATAGTAGGCATACAAACCTATGAAGGAAAACTATGCACCTAACCACTCCGTAATGTAAAGGTCTAATCAATACACATGTATGTATCAAGTGTGTAGGAATACAACATATAACTGCTATTTTTGTATGTGAATTGTCAAACTATGCCATATGTAAGTCTTTGAATGTTTGATATTGTTATTTCAGCTGATTTGGGCTAGCTGCATATATTGTAAATAACTGTATTGTCACATGGCTGGAAGACCAGTGCCACGGTGCTGACAAAAGACTTTATTCAATGAATAAACTATATTTACAACAAAAAAAAAATAAATGAGGTTGTTTAGCAGCCCTGTCATGGAGACTTCTGCGAGAGTATCTAACTCTTTCCTTATTCCACTGCTCCTTGCCCTCTCCTCACCCTTGCGGAAGCGGGACGTAGCTCAGGTGGTAGAGTGTCCACAATTGAAGGTCATCAGTCATCAGATCGATCTTGCTCAGTGAATGCAATTTGCAGTTTGGGCTATTTTCCGTTCCAACCAGTAGTCCACAACTGGTTCATCAAAGGTTGTGGTATGTGCTGTCCTGTCTGTTGGAACTCTGACTTCAAAATTAATGAAACCACCAACGTGTATGTATTTACTATTCATATCTCTTGATTGCTAAAGGCCCTGTCACATTACGGCGTGTGGCGGGAGCGTATGGCGGCGTAGCGGCTTTACGTCATATACGTCGGCATACGCTGCATACGCTACTCATACGCTACTCATACGCTACTCATACGCTACTCATACGCTTTGTTTGCGCCAGTGCCGCAACATGCCGGCGTATGTGAAGCGTATGAGGCATACGCTGCCATACGCTTTCATAAATTTGTCCGTCCAATATTTTTTGTGCATGCTCAAAAAAACACGACCTATGAGGGCGTATGGCCCATAATGTCAAAAAATGTCACAGCACGCTCCCATACGCTCCTCATACGCTCCTCGTACGCTCCTCATAGGTCCCCCATACGCTCAAACACACCCGAAAGTGGCACCAGCACGGCGTACGTAGGTTTTCAATACGCTCCCGCCATACGCCGTAATGTGACAGCCCCTTGGCGTCACAATAAACGCCTCAGTTTTCCCACCTCCGCCTCTGTTCTTCCTTCTCGCGCATCGAAGGTCATCAGTCATCAGATCGATCTTGCTCAGTGAATGCAATTTGCAGTTTGGGCTATTTTCCGTTCCAACCAGTAGTCCACAACTGGTTCATCAAAGGTTGTGGTATGTGCTGTCCTGTCTGTTGGAACTCTGACTTCAAAATTAATGAAACCACCAACGTGTATGTATTTACTATTCCTATCTCTTGATTGCTAACACTGCCTCTGACTTTGAGGAATGGGGTTGTTAGCTATTTTAGAGTAGCACGGAGGTGGTCATTGGGGTGTGGAACATACAGGTGACATACATTTTAAGAGGGGAGTGACGGTGGACCTTTATCTGATTTGTTTGTTGTTGTTTTACATCCTAGCAACATCTAAGGTCATATCAGGACTGGTACCGACTTATGACAGTGTGCACTCATAGTGACTTTATAGTGTTGCCCCACTGGGAGACCCGGCTGCTAGCACCATGACCTGATATCCGACTCAGTCACATTATCCTGACATACACCTGACATATCATGACATAAGACATACACTGAGAATACATGTGAATAAGTAAATAATGAATAGTAATACATTTGGGAACAAATACAGAAAATGGTAATGTTATTCAGTGATTCAGTATCTTTTCAGCGCCGAGGCACTGGTCTTCTGGCCATGTTATGTTGCATTCATTCACATTTATAGTAGTATAAAATCAACACGAGTTTGACACAAAGACAAAACAAAGAAAAAAGAAGAATAGTGCTGTTACCCAACAGCATTGAGAGATAACAGGGTGTACACTTTATATTGTCAGTGTCATGATTAGGGTAACTTTGTACTCATATACATAGTGAATATGAAGCTATTCTGTAAGTAGAATTTCATCCAGTTAAATCCTGTACTTCGTTGCAGATTTGATAACAAATAAAATATGATGTTTGGTGTGGTTTCCTTGTGTTATTGTTAAAATTAGTTCACTGAACCCCTTTGGAAGAAATCATACACATGTGTGGTCAAGGGTTAGTAGATGATAGGGTAGTGGTGCTAGTTATTTAGCTTAGTATGTGTACTGCAGATGTCAATAACTATACTATACCATACCATATGGATATGTGGTTCATTAGGAATGTTGTAGAATGATTTTGCTGTTGTGGGGTATTAACCATTTCCTTGTACTAGTTAGTGTGTAGTAGAGCTAATGCAATCATGTTGGGTGGTTGCTTGAGGTGGGTTGTTGTGTGTTGTGGGAAGACGGGAAGGGGAAAGTATGAGTGGTATGTTGTTGGTAATTTAGTTTGGTCACTGTGACAGCATTTTCATTGTCAGTATTTAATAGAATATTTATTTGGTTTAATAGGCCCCCTGTTGTTGGTTGGAGCATACTTAGTTCACATTAAAATTGTCCTCCTCCATCTGAAACACTAAATGCGTTCTGCTGAGATTTGCCTAGTCGAAGCAGCTTGCTGTTCATCCATTAGGCGATGATGTGAGTCCAATTCCTGAGCTGCAATACGCCAAGCGGCCCTAAGGTTTTCAATTATGCCTATTTATAAATACTTCGAAAAATGCATTAATACAAAGAGAGTGATACTTAGTTTTAATACTTCTAAAAGTGCTTTTACAAATATAATAATTCCCACTACACTACTAATATATTATCTAACACTCTTTTTCACTTTCCCCCAACAAGTGCGTCCCTCATCAAGTGGCTCAATGCCAGCAACACATGTCATGCATTACTGCAGACGCTTCGGTAGTCAGAAAGGTACTGGTGGGTAATTTCCAACACACAGTCACTTATACGTGTGTAACGATGGAAGGAGGAGCTGAATGCCTTAGTGTTGGGAAGGGAAGGCAACAACACTCTAGTGGCATTGCCAGAAGCCATCGTCCCTCAACTATGGCTCTACTGCTAGCTCTTGTTGTGCTAGTGATGGCCAGATACCCAGTGCCTGTCCAGGGCCTCAATAGTCTTGGATGTGATGGGTGGGATTGTTCTGCTGCATTTGGCCTTCCAGAACATTTTGGTCCCTTTGACCCTAAAACTGATACACAAGGCACAGGAAGAAATGATAGAATAACGCCACCAATTTCAATAGCAAGATTCCCGTTCTTCTGTGAAGCCAGAACAAGAGTACATGTAAGTACCTATTTGTCAAATGCTCAACTGATGCACACTTGCATAGTCTTATAGAGGTTGTATGCATGCATGTTGTGATTTCCTGTGAGAATAGAGGGGCGGGATATTTGTACTGTATGTTATTATGGTAATCATTTAATTCTGGGCTTAAATAAAAGTTGGTTAGGTCTTAATGTTTTGAGTTGACAGCATATTATTGCTAGTTAAATAAAGTTGTCGATGCATATATACACATATATGTATATATATAATGGGTCAATATCAGAGGTTGAAGTATACATACGGGTATACCCCAATTAGTGTTACCCGGGCTAGTACTACCCCGCTTAGTGCCTCGTTATATCACTTTTTTTTAAATCAAGGGTGGGAAACCAGGATCTTGATGAATGTCCCCTAACTTACAATATATTATGCATACTATTGTACCAATATAAAGTGAAAGAGACTAACCAATTGTAAAAATATACAGATTTTCGGTTTAGATTTATATATTGGTAAAGAGCATGATTATTCTTGGGTGACAGAATAAGTAAGGGGTTATGTAATCTAATGAGCAATGAGGCCCACTCACATTATCACATGTACTAGACTATGTGAAATATATGTGCATGCATGGTGCCTAGAGATTAATGAAGAGATGTGGTATATCCGAAGTAGGTTAAGGTTGAAGAAATGTTCCTATATGTATTCATAAAGAATGCAATTGGAGAAAAAGGACATTTTAGTATATATATATATTTGTAACTGTTTGCAACTATCTGGCACCAGGGTGCCGAATGGCCTAGCACACCAGCCTAATCAACATATACACTGAGGTGCCGCCTGCAGCTGGGGATGAGTCACCATTACTCAAATGGGGTGGTGCCGCCTCCCATGCTGTGGGGGGTGTTTTGATTGGCGGGTTGTGGGATGGCCAGTCGCTCTCTTCCCCCGGGCCCCTGACCACACTAGCAGCATAAGATTAATTATTAATGAAAAACAGACCGATGCTCCAGTCACACTGGAAATCAGCACTCTTCTCCTGCCTCTTGAATGAGACAGACCTATTCTAGAGCAGGACCCCAGACATTCTGTCTGATGCTAGCAAAATTCATCTATTCTAATCGAGTGTGTGCAACAACCCTGGGGCTCTGGTTCCATGGGCTGTAGGCACTGATTTTGAGATTAACTTGGTTTGAATATTATGCATATGTATACCAACATGATAGAATGAATTAGGTATTATCAGAGCGGTTTTATAGGGCTAATTATATAATTGGAATAATATTATAATGACTTTATAGAAATAACTGGATTATTTAAATATGATTAAAACAGTTTTCTTAATGCTTCACATATGAGTTTTGTGAAAAGTAGATATTTTAGAATTTATTTAAACTAGTATTTATTTATGAACGAGACCTAAAAAGTCTGAATTTTCAATCGGATGAATCAGTACTATATAGTGGTATTTTATTATTAATCTTTCAATATTTCTTTTCTAACAATTTAACACTGTCCTATGACCCCTTAACTTTCTGGACCCATCTGTGAATGAGTCTTTTGTCTGGTTAATGATAACATTGAAACAGTCTGTGAAAGTGAGCATGTACTGCTTTGAAAGATTTGGTCTCAAAGTAAGTCTCTGTGGAAAACATTCTTTTCTGCACTGACAAAAGCATCTTGGGAAGAACACTAGTATATAAGCCTCCATCCATTGAATCTTCTTGAAAACCGTGAAAAAAATAAAGGCAATGGCCTCATTATTAACAATTTTAATTACACTTTGGAGGGTGCCATCCTATACACAGTTTATTCAGGTACTTCCATATTGTCAATCCACAAAGTTATAGTATCTAAAGTTGTTTAATTTGATGTACTTAATTCGATCACCCATAATTTTAGATAAATATATCAGTCTGGATGAGACTAACCTGGTTTATGGCACAGAGCATTTGTCTTGCAAAATGTGATGCTTTCATCAAATTATGCAACAGTAAGTGTGTTCTTGTTTTTCTTCCAGGTTGATGACAACATTGGTCTGATGTTTAGACATGGACCCAGTAGATTTACCCCTGAACCACTTACTACCTCAGATTTTGACCCATCTATTTTCCATTCTGGTTTGACAACACCTCCTCATACATATATTACCTGAAAGATTTGATACATACATCCTAGAATGCTTTTCAAGACGAGTCAATGTACACTCAAATTTTACCCAAGCTACATTTAATGCAATGTCTGTATTCTTTATAACATGGAACAAGATCAAGATACATGAAGGGTTCAGGCGCAAAACCATGTAAACGCCAATCCAGAAATCTAGTTTAAATAAAATATTTCAACCTGAAAATAATTTTAACTCTCACTAATTCCACTTTTCATATGAGCACATGGTTATGGAGCAATGAACAAAAGAGAAGGAATGAACAAATATACAGTTTTTGAGTGTTTGATTCCAATGTTTATCTGCATTTTTGGATTGGCGTTTACATGGTTTTGCGTCTGAACTCTTCACATGTTTACGTAAGTATGCCAGTGATACGTCCAATAAATAAACTGAGTGCTTTTGTTTGTCATAGATGGCAGACACATGCATTGTCTGGTTGGAAGAAGTAACCAGTAACCATAGTCAATACTACTAGTAGCAGTTGTAAAGCATTCCTCCTCCTGATGTTCCTCCTCCTGCTCCTCCCCCCTTCATCTTTCCCCCCCCCCCCTCCTCATCTTTCTCCCTCCCTGTCCACCCTTCATCCTGCTCCCCCCCCCCCTCCAGCCCTCCATCCCACTCAGTCTCCTTCCGTTCCTTACACAAAATGACACCAATCTGCTCTGTGACAATGGCATCACTGGTTACCATAAGTAATAGCCAATGTAATCATTTATTCACCAAGCTTACTCTCTTCAAGCATATTTCAAAATCCAGTAAACTCAACCTTTATTTATTCATGCATGCTACAGCATTTTGCAAAACATCATATACTCACAGGTCTCTGAAGTCCACACGATTTCACTGCATACTTCTCAAAGGAACCATCATTGTGGCTTGCATTATTGTAGATAAAATAGTCTCACACAAGGTTTGCAGGAGTAACTAACATTACGTCCTAACAACATCTATGTTCATATCAGGAAGGATACCAATTTGTGACAGTGTGCATTTACAGTTGCTTAATACTGCTGTCTCACTGGGATCTCTCCGTTCTGTTACCATGATCACATATCAAACATATTCACATTTTTCTGATCTGATATTGAATGTTTGGTGTGACTGTTGAAGATATTCAGTTAGTACAGAATACACTGTTATGGCCCTGTCACACTACAACATAGCTAGCTAATGTGAGCCGACATAGGTGAATCTTGGTCATTACATTGAGGTATGGCAGGTTATGTCAGGCTACGTTGAGTTATGGCAGCACACTTCGAGGTTTTGGACATACCCAAAACTTTTGACACATTGCCACGTAAAGCAGTTACATTGGGATGATGTTACACTCAGGTTAGGCTAATGTTGAGATACGTTAGGCGTGCAATAGAGCTGCGTCGGCTACGTTAGATCAACGTTGTCTTACATGAGAGTGAACGACATGCTGGAGTGATGCCGCCCGCGCTCAAACAATGTGGGCTTAATGTATCTCAACATAGGTCAAACGTGTCTGTGATGCGTGCCTGACATTGCTCAAAGGTATCGCAAACGTGTCCTGACATACTTGACGTAGTTGACAAACGTCTAGCATGCAAGTAATGTCTGTCACATGCTTCAAACATTGTTGAACGTGTGCCTTCGGGTATATAAAGACCTCCAATGTCTTCCTGTCAGCAGAACAGCTCTGCTCTTCGCAGCAAATACATGTGCCTGTGTGGGTCATGCAGGACTACCAACTGGCCATTCTCAAAGTTCTCCATGAGGCAAATGTGTTGTTATTGCACTATATTGAAGAAGGAGAAGGAACAAAGCTTGCCCAAAGCGATTGTGGGTGTGGCAGTGAATCGGTAGGCGGCATGAGTTTGGCTTGTATGACAGGTTCTGGTGCAACTCTGTAGCGAGGAAACGGCTTCCTTCGTCAACTTCATGTGGATGCCTCCCCAGATGTTCAACGAGATGTTAACCAGATGTTCAATGAGATGTTAGCCAGAGTGGGTCCGCAGATCACCAAAAATTACACTACCTACAGGGAGCTGCTCGAGCCTGGCCTGAAGTTTGCCCTCAATCTGTGTCACCTAGCATCGGGCAACAAGTACCCTTCCATGAAGTTTGGGTGGAGGGTGCCACACAACACCCAATCTCTCATTGTGAGAGAGATGTGCAAGGCCATCATTGCAGAGTACATCAACGAGTTGATGACCTGCCCCACCACTCCGGAGGGATGGCGTGCCATCTCCGACAACTTCTTGGAGCGGTCGAACTTCCCCCATACCTGTGAGGCACTTGATGGGAAGCATGTTGCCTGCCGGTGTCCCCCCAAAGAGTGGATCCCTGTACTACAACTATAAGTTATTCTACTCCATAGTTCTCATGGCACTCGTTGATGCAGAATACAAGTACATCTGGGCCGATGTCAGTGGCAAAGGCTCCGCATCAGATGCGCAGGTGTTCAATAATTCTGAGCTGAAGGCCAGCACTGAAGATGGTACCATAGGTTTCCCGGAGCCCGAGCCTACAGTTCCGGATGGAGGCCCAGGGTGTTCCTGCTGGTGGTTGATGTCGCCACTGGTGGGGATCCGGCTGGTATCCCTCGTTCGGCGATGGGCAAGAGGATGCATTGGACGAAGAGGAGTAGCATGACATCACAGAGGGGGCCGCAGAGTCTGAGTCATGGGGGGAGGTGGGCAAACCCGGGACAGCGCCGACCCTGAGACTATGGTCCTGTCATCCGCCACCTCTGACTCCATCACCTACGACAGGATGACGTTTATCGCAGTCCGCACATGATGGAACTGGCCCTTGGTCATTGTTGACAAACAGTCCTACACATAGTTTGCGAACGCGGTCATTTGGGTCATGCGCGTGGTTGTTAGGCTGTCCAACAGGTTTCCCTAGTTGTGGACGCTTTGCTTCAGAGCATCCAGCAGGTAATCCTCCCTCGTGGATTGCTTCACCTTGCCTCAGGCCTCGGCTAGGGGTCGTTGTTCGGGCTGCTCCTCATCCAACCCGATCTGCAGGTCAATGCAGGCAGTCTCTGCAGCCCCCAGATCACCATGCACTGTGTCAATGGTGGCCAACACCTGCAAGACAAAAGAATAAAGCAACATAAGTACAATGAATACAAGACAACATGACTACATAATGAGGGGAATAATAAATAAATCCACATGATTGCATATAATAATGCCATTACATATATACATTGTGGGCAATAATAAATAAATCCAGATGCTTGCATATTATAATGCCATTAAATATATAAAAGGAGTTGTCCACAATGAGGTCTAAAAGAAATAAATAAATACTTAAATAACAAAATTAAAAATTAATATCCACATGAATGCAAATGAAAAAATATAGTACTTACACTTCTGCAGGGCTCCGGCCGGTGCTGCATGACTGAGCTGAGGAAGACAAAGTTGTCCACGATCCACTGCTCCCTCTCAGTCTGCCGCTAATGTCAAGGTAGGTTCGCTTCACGCGCGATGGAGATTCACTAGCCTCAGGTTGACACAATTAAGTATTCCTGTCCTCACTCACTAAACCACATTATACGCTATACCGACATTATGATCACGTCAACTACGTGGCACGCTCACATCAACTACATGGCACTGATGTCAAACTTGGCCCCGTATTTACATATTACATATTACAAATTACGCCAAGAATTTCAATGCATAAAATGTATTTTCACATTGCCCCTTTGCTGGCGCATTGCCTTGTAGTGTGACAGGGGTATATGGGGCAGCCCATTAGGTGGTGTTGATTGGGAAGGAGGCTGATCCACAGGTGTTGTCAGTAAGCATTGAGGCTTGTGGTCAGATTTAACATTCCTGAGCTCAGTATGAGGCTGCTCCTGCAACCAATGGCTGGATTGTATCCTCATTAATCCTTTATGTTTGACTATGGCCATTCTGAATAGAGATGGTCCATACAAATATCAAGGATATACAATTTATATGTGATGTATAACGAATTATGTGAGTATAAAGATACATAAGAATTAATTATTATTATTTGTTATACTCCGTAAGACCAACACTGTACCCGTGGCTCCACCTTCCCTCCTCGCCTCCATCGGATGTAGACCAGTGTCAGTCGCACCAGAGAAGGATTTCTTTAATATGTATATGGATCATTCTCAGAATCTAACTACCACATTTGTGACATGGAAACCAAAAATGAAGACATTCCAGATAATAGCAGAAAACATTCCAGGTAATAACGGAATCCATATTCATATAAAGGTTTCTATGTTGTACATATGTTAAAGTTAACATTTTTTTTTCACGTTTTTATTTTGATCTCAGACAAATTGAGAGAGCTGTTAAAATTATCCATGTAACATCCATCCATAGCATCATCTTAACACGCATCTATAACATCATGTTAACATTCACAATACATTCCAACTAGATTTTATTGATAACAGTTAAGCAAAACAGATTGTGAAATTCTCATATTTTCACTTCAGCACAACATCAGACAAGCATGTCTTGGATAAATTTTGTAGGGTGGATTAAATACATCTAACCCGAGAGGAGATCATGTTTGACGGAAACTAGCTGAACTCTGTTCCGGAATTCGCCTACCTAGGAAGCACTATATCAAGTGATGGACGCATTGATGCTGAAATACAGAGGAGGATGGGCAAGGCTAGCGCATCTTTTAGCCGACTACGCCAGAGACTCTGGAACAACCCCCATGTGTCCATTCAGGTCAAAGGCAAGATCTACCGTGCAATCGTACTATCCACCCTACTATACGGACCCGAGGCTTGGACAGTGTACAGACAACAGGTGAAAAAGCTGCATGCCTTCATGATGCAACATCTGCATTCAATCATGAGGCTAACCTGGAAGGACAAAGTGACAAATAAGGAAATACTTGAACGGACAGGGCTGCCCTCTATGGAAGGTCTTCTAATCAAAAAGAATCTCCGGTGGACTGGACACCTCATGAGGATGTCATCAGACAGGCTACCAAGGCATATCCTCTATTCTCAACTGTCTTCTGGTTACAGAAAGAGAGGGTGCCCTCGCCTCTGGTTCAAGGATACCATCAAGAGAAACCTGAAGCTGAGAGACATTGGTCATAATGCGAAGCATTTCGTTTGATGCGAGGGAAGGGAGAGCGACTCACCCCCCCCCCCCTCTACCCGCTTTCACCCAGCATTCGCGCCTCGCGCGACGCCCGCTGCTCACCCTCGCCCTCCCCCGGCCCTGAGCGACTCACGCCTCTCCTGCCACTGCTCACTTCCCCCCTTATAAGGCCGCCCGGCCGCCTCCCTCAGGCACTCAGCCTCCAGCCGCCTTCCAGCTCTCTGCCCTTTTCTTCTTCTTTGGCTCTGCTCCACCTCGGACTCCACCTCGGACCGCTGCTCCTCTGCCGACCCTGCACCATGCCCGGCCGCGGCAAAGGGAAGAGTCGGAGGAACTCCAAGACCTCCGGGATGGCCACACCAGGACCCTCCTCGGGCTCCCCGGGTAGCCCCGTCCCCTCTGCGGCCCCGACCTCCCCGGCAGCACCCTCGGGCCAGCCCAGCAGCGAGACGGCCCTCCTCATCGAGGCCATCACCCGCCTCACCAGACGCATGGACAGAGACCTGGACGACAGGGGGGAGGCCCGAGGGGCCCCGCGGAGCCCCCCGCCCACGCCGAGGCGGGAGCCCGCCTGCAGCCTGCACCACGTCCCGGCGCCTCGGGCGTACGCCGCAGCCGGGAGCCGGCCGCCGCCTCCACCTCAAGCGACTCAGCCCGGGGGCCCGCACCTACAGTACGAGGGCTACACCCGCGCCCACGCCAGCTCAGCACCACCGCCCACCTACCGCCCGGATCCCGAGGAGTACAGCCCGGCATCCGCGGCCGACGCGGTCCGCGAGCTCCTCGCATCCGCCGAGGCGCATCGCACCGTGCGCCGCCGAGGGATCCCAGCCGATTACCTCTTCCCTTGCGACCTCGTGGAGAGGGGTGCGGGGCGCAAGGCAGTCAAGCTCGGAGAAGCAACCAAGGACGAGTACAGCCTCGCCCTCCTCTCCATGGTCAACCACCCATCCTTCCCGGATCACTCCCTCCAGGGCCTACACCAACACCACCTCACCCTCATGAGAGACGTCCTCATCCACCCCTGGCCGACCGTCCGCCGGTACTCGGAGACCATCTTTTCCTGGATCGCGGACGGAAGGCTCCCCCAGGGGTGGCATGACCCTGTGGCCCTCAACGCGCTCAGGGTCGACTCCCTCACCACGCCCACCACCCCGGCAACACCAGCTCCCCGAGGCGACGATGGGGCCCGAGGCGCACACCTGCCCCGGCAGCAACCCGACACACGCACCGCCTACGATAGGCACGCTCACGGGGCTCCCTGCTCCGCTTGGAATCGCGATCCCGCCTCGTGCGATCGGGCACCCCTCGGAGAGGCTCACGGCGAGGTGGGAGACAGGCGCCGGCACGTCTGTGCCTATTGCGCCAACGTCCGGCGCATATTAACAATGCACAGCGAGGCCGGATGCCGCACCAAGCAAGCCCGTGAGCGCCAGACCCCGGCCGCCTCGGCGGATTTTTGATCCGCCGGCCTCCCCCCGGCTGGCCCGGGGGGCCTAGCCCGGCGCCTCACCCCAACCATTCCCGACAGCCCCGCGATTCCCACCGACGGCCTCCCAGCGAACACCGATCGAAACGCCGCCCAGAAGAAGCCGAGGATCATCACCTCGCACCTCACACCTCAGATGACTCAGCCCAGCCTCACGAGAGACCCACCCAGCCCAGCCCTGAGGAGTTCGCTGCCCCCCTGCTCGACCCTCACCGGACCTCCTCCCCCCGGGCCTCAGGAGCGGGCCTCCCTTTTTTGGCCGCCCGCTCCCCTTCCACGTAGGCCCCGGACCCTCCTCTCAACCAGGCCTGCCTCTCCGGGCCCCGCCTCGGGCGCCCCGCGCCCCCGCCTCGGGCGCGCCTCGAGCCCTCTCCTTACTCTTTGGCGGAGGGCTCCTCGGCCCCCCCTCTACCAACTCTGACACTGCTCCTTCTGAGCCCCTCCTCTATTTATCCTCTGCTCCTCATGAGCCCCTTACTGTATTGCTCCTCACGAGCCTGTTGCTCCTCATGAGCCCCTCTTATTGCTCTCTGCCTCCTCAGCCTGTGTTACCTCCTCTGTTGCCCTGCTTGTACCGTTTACCTTACATTTTTCTCACATCCCCCGTGGTCGTTGAGAAAGCCATCGGTTATCCTCCGACTCACGGAACTGAGGAAATCTGGGACACATCCACTCGAGTACAAAGGACTGCATGCAGAGATTCAAGGCCAGTTTGCAGACCACCTCTCCATATATACTGATGGTTCGAAAGACCAAAGCCGGGTAGCTGCTGCGGCAGTCTGCCGACGGGAAAAATTTGGTGTACGTTTGCCAGATCAGAGCTCGATTTTCACTGCAGAGGCCCGAGCACTCCTTCTCGCTTTGGAGTATATCGAGGTATCCAACCACACTAACTATGTTATATACAGTGATTCCTTCTCTTGCCTCCTGGCTGTTGCTGGACTGAAAACGAATCACCCTATTCTAGCAATGGTCATTTATAAAATGAACCAACTGACAACAGATGGGTATGATATCCACCTGTGCTGGGTGCCTGGCCATGCTGGCATACAAGGAAACGAACGAGCTGATCGGGCTGCGAAGAAGGCCCTGAACTGTGATCTTGAACCATGTCTGATCCCTCACTCTGATCTGAAACCACTAATAGCCACCCACATAAAATCCAAATGGCAACATGAGTGGGATGAAAACATCAATAAACTTAAAGAAATTGAACCATCTGTGGGAAAGCCACCACAGACTCATGCGGGAGGTCGGCGGGACCAAGTGGTCCTTAGTCGCTGCCGTGTTGGCCACTCGTGGCTTACACATGCTTTTCTGCTCAAGGGGGAACCTCCCCCTGAATGTATTGGGTGTCAGTCCCCACTGACACTCAAACACATTTTACTAAGTTGCGTTGATTTTTTGGCCCTGCGCCAACGGTTCTACACTGCAGGCAGTATGCATGACCTTTTTACTAAGGTAAAACAGGAAAACATTTTAGCCTTTTTGAGGGCAGCTGGACTGTACCACCTTATATAGTTTACTAAATGGATTCTATTAATTATTAATGAAACTTTTCTTTTTCTATGGGAATTTGTTTCCCTTGACCACAGATATATGATTGTGAGCTTTCTAATTTAATTAGTGTCTATTGGCACATAATTGATTGTCTGCTTTTACATGTAAAAGCGATGGTTTGAACAAAAAACAAACATTTCTCGCCGTGAATATGGCCTATGCTGCCGACATGGCGTAAAGCAACCACCAATCAATCAATCAATCAATCATATGTTTGTTCTTCTCACTGTTCTCTGTATTTGCCCAAGGCGTCACAATAAACGCCTCAGTTTTCCCACATCCGCCTCTGTTCTTCCTTCTCGCGCATCAAGACTGACTCATGGATGCAACTCTCACAGCAGAGAGCTAAATGGAGAGCGGCAGTCAAGTAATGAAAGCAGTCTTTGTCGCATCGCGAACGACAGCATGATGATGATGAGTATTAGAAAAAGCAAAATCATTAAGTATGTAACATGAAAACCAAATATGTCATACACAACCCATATACCCAAGAATACTTGTCTGTAAAGATCAACATAATGATATAGGCCATTGCTACCCAGCGAACAGAGAAGTAGGAAGTAGGAAGTGAGAATAACACAACTTTATTTCCATGACAGGCAGGATAACCGGCTTCCTAGTGCAGCTCTACTCAATGCAGCCTTGAGTGACCAAAAATAAGATCCGACATGCAAGGGAAATTATGCAGGAATAATTAATGATAATTAATATGACAAATGAATACATTTCAATTAAAATCACAGGACATTTCAATTATCATAATCAATGCATTTTTACCATCAGTTTCAATTGTGTTCAGGTCAATTTCTTAGTATTTTAAAGTTTTTTCGTTCATTTTGTTTTTTGCTTGGGTTCACTTGTCTGAAGTCTACATACCATAGCACCAACAATAAACACAAACTATTTCTGTTATTGTAAATAATATTAATTCATTGAATTTTCTCAGAATCAAAGCTTTGGTTTTCCAGCCATGTAAAAGTGTGGATAATTACTCAAATTAAATATATAAGTTGATGCTGCTAACTACAATCAAAACTAAGATAAGTAAGCTAACAAATGTATGTGTGGGAGATCAGTTGGTGCAGCTTAAAAATGCTCAGTCATATCCGTATAATGATTTAAGGATATTCATATCCACTGACATTAAAAAGAGGTATCCACAAATATTATGATAATATCTAATTCAAATAAATGGTGATGCAGTTAAACCATGTCCAAAAGGAATGTAGAAACTTCTCAGCCACCCATTGTTCTCATCCAAGTACAGTGCAACATCCACCCCATACTAGCAGCAACCCACTCTCTCGCCTTTACTTCCTTTGCCCACCTCAATGGGATGGCCAACAGGTGAGAACACTCGCTTCTCATGTGGGAGATACTGAGTCAAAGGAAAGACTTGAAGGTCTGGTCTCCTCATGCTAACTTGTATTTTCTACATGAGTACAAAATACTATAATTATAGAAATAGTAACTGTGGCATTGAACATAGAACTACTAAGAACGGCTCTAACAGTTGGTAACAGCTGAGAAGAGCCGTTGAACCAAATAACACTAATATTCACTACTTGTTTACAATAGCCCCAGCCTTGAATAGGCCTTAAGTTAATCGTAGAAAACAGGTTGTTTCACTACATGCCAAACAGGAATAACCATATTTGATCACTGTAATTCTGATGAAGTAGTGATCTCGTTAGTTCCCCTTTAAAGCACTATGTAGCCTGGTGCTTAGCATTACTAGAATAGGGTAATGAGTGGCTGGATCAGCACCAAAATAATGTGACTGAGTGGGATATTGGGTGGTGGGAATCCATAAACATGTTTGGGTCATGGTGTCATCGGCCTAGTCTCCCAGTGGGGTAGCACTATAATGTTAATTTGTAGCTAGGCCCATTATTCCTAGCAACATGTTACTATCCCTTTGTTGCAGGAAAGCAACAAGACTAACACCTACCAGGCAGTGCTGGGAACAGACGGAACATCTTCATTTGTCATATTTAATTATGGACGGCTCGAAATTAATAAGCCAGTGGTAAGCTAACATTCTCTCTTTACATATATTAACATATCTACAACAACTATGAATCATTTTGCATCCAATTTATTAGCAGGGGGCTGTATCAGGATGCTGTATCAGGATACTGCAAATGAATGCTGTATCAGGATGTTGTATTGGGCTGATGTATCTGGCTAATGTATCGGGCTGCTGTAAAGCCAAAGCACATTACTATGCTGCCACCTCTATGCTTACTACACTGCAACAAATGAAGAGTTCAGGCGCAAAACCACATAAATGCTAATCCAAAAATGTAGTCAAAATAAAAGATTTTCACCTCTAAATAATTTTAATTCTCACTAATTCCACTTTTCATATAATCACATACTTATGGAGCAATGAAGACAAAAGAAGGAATATTTTTTGTTTGTTTGTTTGTTTTGTGATGGGTGTATTTATGCTGCCCATAACGGTTAAGTCTAATGACTTGTTTTCGCCGCTAGACAGTAATAGTCTTCTGACTCCCCTTCTTTTTATCACTTTCAGTTGTTGTGTAGCTAACTACTGCATGCATTCTTTCTATGTTTGTGAGCATTCTCCCACATCCCCCAAACCTCTGTGAGTTTGTTCATTCTACAATTGGATAATTGTTTGGTTACCAATAGTTAATTTCTCTGAATGTCTTCACCTTGCTCTGTTAGTGGTCATTAGGTTTTGATTTTAAGTTTAAAGGTTACCTTTTGTATGTATCATGCCTACCATCTATACCCTCTAAATCTTTGCTTGAATTATCAGTGTAATTTAGGACACAAACAAGCAGCTCTATGAATCGGATTTTATTCAAAAACATAGTATTTAGTAAGTTGTATGACAGGCAATGTAGAACAGGTGTATCATTCAGGAGTTCAGTATCATAGGTATGAATCAACAGTATATGATACATAATAAGATCAGGACATATGATAAGAATAGGAGTAGTGAGTAAATGAGTCAATTGTCAATCCTCAGATCAAGCTGTAACCTGAACCAGGCCCTCAACCCTTCCGAACGTTGTGTTCTTTGTTTGTAGGGTGGGTCGGCGGCAGAGTTGGTGGTGAGTTGCTCATCCGGCTGCTGTGGTGGAAGTGATGGTTTGATGGGTGGCGGTTTGCGAGGAAAGCCGGTGTCGCAGTTTGAGCGCCCTGCCAGTTTGAGCGCCCTGCCAGTGGTTGTATACTTTTTTTGTAACAACGAGGCCTGTGCCCATCCCCAGTGGAGGCTATGAAGCATGTAGGAGTGGGGATCTGGCAGTCGTGCGGAGGTGAGAACTGTGGCCGTCAGAGGGTATCCATCTGGGAGCAGGAATGCGGGGATGTCAGGCGCGGTGGTAGTGGCGCGCTTGTACATGCCCCGTGCTCGTACAGGGCAGAGGCGGCTGGAGTCCAGTGCTTGCACGATTATGGAGAAGGCGTCAGCCGGTGTCATGGTGGTCTTGGTGGTCCGAACTCGGACGACTATGAGTCTTCCTGTGTCGATCATATCGTTCCCTTTGATGGTGTGTCCGGGATCCCCATGTCATCCCGTCTGGAGGAGGTTCCCCTGCCTAAGCAGGGTGGCCTACCCGAGGAGGATGGCAGCTGTGAGGACCCGGCCCCCGGGGCCCACTGATCGGAAGTAGCTGACGATGTGCTTGAGTATGGCGGGCGTGATGGGCGGTGCCTGCTTGGGGGTGTGAGTGGACGACCGGACCATCCCCTGCTTCACGACAGAGATGGGGTACATGTCAAAGGCCTCCGCTGTGCCTCCCACAAGGCGAGCCCAGGTGCGGGCACCGCTGATGTAGTTGAGGACGGCCGATGGGGACCTGAGTGCCTCGATGAGGGAGGCGATGAAGGCCATCACATGGTATTGCGATGGACGACTGGGGTAGTAGCGGAGGTCGTGTGATTGTTGGAGGTATCGTGCCACCTGTCGCGCCTTGTTACGGCATGTCACTGCTGCCAGCCTGGCCGTGAAGAGGGCGGCGATCCGAGCATCATCCTCGTCCGGGAGACCTGGGGATAGAGAGCAAATATTACTATCCCCAGGTCTAGATAGTGTCGGGTATGACGGTATTGGAGTGTCAGACATGCACACGGTCAAGGTCGAGGCGCTGACATATGGTACATACCTTTTCTTGGGCGGCCTCGTTGAAGGGGGCCTGGCTAAGGGCGTCGCTAGGAGTGCTGGAACCACCCTGCCCGTTTACAGGAGGAATCAAATCAAAACTTCCGCCAAAAATGCCACTTGACCTGATTCAAACCTAACCGCCTCCACTAGTAACTAACCCGACCCCAGTGGCGCCACCTACCAGGAGCGCTGGAACCACCCAGCCCGGTTACAGGAGGAATCAAATCAAAACTTCCACCAAAAATGCCACGTGACCTGATTCGAACCTAACCGCCTCCATGAGCAAAACTCGAATATTATTGAAGCAAAGCATTGTTTATTAGCTAGTAATACAGTCGGAAGGAGTTGCGTCTGACTTGTTTATGCAGCTGAGCTGCTTTGTAGCCGTGAGCCTGCTTCCGGTTGCGGCAGCTGCCCTCCCTTCGTGCTTGTGAATGCCAATAATTCTGCCTCCAGCTGGCAGGAAATTTGCTTTGGTCCTTTTTAGGGGGTACCAGCCAGAGTTATACTCATCCAACCAAATGTGAAGTTTTCGTGTTCAGAGAAATTGCTTTTAAATCAATGGAGATTAAATACATAAAACTTTACTTGGCCCGTGCACAATGCTTTGAACCAAATACATGTCTTAAACATATTTCGCCAATTTTCGCATTTCGCATTTCACCCTTTAGATGCGTATAAGCAACATGCGCCGGAATACCCAGGAGCGGGCCTTTCCAGCCGCTGCTGCTTCAGCCGTCACGGACCCTGAAAGCCTGCACCAGAAGATTTGACTGTCCGTGCAGCAATCCAAGTGCACAACCGGTTTTGACCTCTACAAGCGCTCCACCCAGTCCGGTAAATTCTTTAGATTTCATCTCAATGTTAAACTTGTATTTTGCCCAAAGTGTTTTTTTAAAAGCTGTAATTATCTGAAACTATTATCTGGCATTGTTGGAAAGAGGTTTGAAAATCCAACAATCCAACAATCATGTCAATCGGTTGATTATTAAAACATATATCAATTACGGTACTGAGGGCTAATTTCCTGCCATGATTTTAATGGTTTAGCGTTACAAAGTGTCTAGATATTTAGCCGATTGTTGTTCTAACTAGTCATTTTTTGTTGTCATTGATATGATTGACCTTATACCTTTTTTGGTACACACTTGGTAGACACTTAAATATCGTTACAAGTCGGTACCCCTACTGTAACGACCTTAGATGTTGCATGGACGTAAAACAACTACAAACAAAGATACAAACAATCATTAATTGAATCTAATTCGTAACTCTTTCAGCCCCCGGCACCTTCGCTGAAAAGCAGACTGCTTGGTTGGATGGGTGGAGAGGGCTTCTGCCAGCTGAGCGCACCACATATCAAGATGATGCCCGGCAGCTCGCTCAGATGAATCCGGAGATGACCCGTGAGGAGCATGTTGCCGCGGTTAATGCGTCTTATCACGGTCTGTGCAAGGAGGTATATTAGTCTACCATAATATTCCATAATATTCCTTGTGTCTGTTATATGTATTTAATGTAATACGTCTTATCACCGTCTCTGCAAGGAGGTATATTAGTCTACCATAATATTCCATAATATTCCTTTTGTCTGTTATATGTACCTAATGTAATACGTCTTATCACCATCTCTGCAAGGAGGTATATTAGTCTACCATAATAATCCATAATATTCCTTGGGGCTGTTATATGTACCTAATCTTGACCCAGATACTATTCTGTCAGCATTGTTTTATATGTCAATTTATTTAACTTGTGTCTGTTATATTTACCTAATGTTGACCCAGGTGCTATTCTTTCAGCATTGTTTTATACGTCAATTTATTTAACTTTTTTATCTAGCCTTGTTAAAACAACAAACTTTATTTGTGGTGTTGATCCAGGCACGCTTGCTGTGCTACCTGAACACAGACGGTGAGGTTGATATGTTGGTGTTCTTGAAATCTCCACGGGGCAACGTGGACATCTGCTCTGGCACTGCCCCAAAGTTTTTGAACCAAAAATGGTCACTCTTCCGGGACTGGTTCAATTGCAACAATTTCTCAATATCAAAACGTGTCGATTTTCCCCCTCCCTACAATCTATAACAAATGACTTACTGTCAGAAAAGTTCTAGCGAATGCCAAGTCTTTGTTTTTCTCAATATCAAAACATGTAGATTTTCTAGCCTCTGTAACACCTGTGCTGTGCTACCTACCTGCTTTTCTTTTTCATTATTTTGTTCATTCAACTGCATTCTCAATCAAAGTAATATATACACATGCACTTCCCCCTTCCCACAATCTATAACAAATGACTTACGACTTGTTTGTGAAAATATGACCATTAGTAAGGAAACCGGAGCAGGCCGGTGACGTGCCCGTGCCCGTGATGGCATCATCTTATTCAGCTGCCCCTGCTGCTGCCCCTGCTGCTGCGGCTTCTGATGCCCCTGCTGCTGCTCCCGGTCCACCCACAAGCGCCAAGGATAGGATGTGCTTTACGTATCTGACCAAACTGTAGGATGCTATGGGTACGATCTAACACTTGATAACCTTTATGATTTTAAATCCCTGTCCTAGCTTTTGACAGTAGGGTTGAGAGTGAAATTTAATATCGGGTGGGTGTTGGATGCTTAGTATATGGATATTAAAGAAAAATCGGGCCATATAGACTTCCATACAACGAAATATTCAATTCTAAAGAGTATTGACAATAGAAAAGTTAATTGTACGCTATCAGGTGTACTCAGAAAACATTGCTCGATTAGGAAAGAAATGTGATCAAGCAAATCGGGTCAGATAACAATTACAAAGTTTCTCACATTATTCTGCCGCCCATAAATAAAACCACCCTCACCCTCACCAACGCCATCGACCAAGGTCCTGCCGTGGTACACGTTGTACCTGCTATTACTCGGTTAGCAAACATTACAACAACATACTATTTGAGAGATAATGTAGTCTAGTCTAGTCCATATTGTTAAATAAAATATAAGTGGGGATATCAGTTTGTCTGGAGCACATTACTAAATACCGACTTCATACATGAAGAGTCGCAGAAAATGACTATTTTTGTGTTTGTGTCATTAAAGTGTTTAAGTGTAACTCGGACTGCTTTGATAAGGAGAAACTGAGCTGGGGTAAAGCGATGAAAGTAAAGATAAGGGGACGGTAATTGTGTTTCCGTAAAGAGTATGTAGGTCACATTCGAATACAGCTAAATACTTTATTTAGGCATCAGGTTCGCTTTGTGGTGTTAAGCAGAATGCATTTGAGAATATAGATACTGACATAAATACATATGTAGGGACCCCTGGTAGGGATGGCTAACTCCACACAAAAGGTTGTTTTGACAACCATCAACTATGAAACGGCTGTGTGCAGTTTACATCCGATGTGTTTGTTTAGTGGCAAAATAACAGATGGAGGTGGAGGTGGAGGAAGAACAATGACAGTATATGCCAAAATTAATTTCCAATGTTTGAATTTCGACTATCTCATTTTTCCTACAGGAAGTCATCATCAACAGGAAATATAACACTATGAAATACCAGAGCAAACAATGTAAATCAAAGCGCACGAAAATGCTGTCAAAGTGTAATCCAAATTCAATAGATAACAGAAGAATAATCCACCTAAAAACCGTATGGCTGTCAAACTACGACTATGTAGGTTTTGGTAGGGTGGGGGAGGGGGGTGTTATTTCCTACCCTATTCAGCGGCTGGCTTGGATGTGACTCTGACACTAGAGTGACATAATATAAAGTGAGATAGTCATGTATTTCTATTGATTTAGAATCAAATTGCCCTACACACAAATGAATAATGTGACACAAACTACGACGCATTGGTTATTCAACTGGTAAATTGACTGGTCTCACCAAACAATGATCGCGGCCTTCATAAGAATAGTGATGTGTTTCTATCTATTAATCGAGTTGGTAGGTTAGTTGGTGCATTGGTGGATTGGTTGGTGGATTGGTTGGTGGTTGGTGGTTGTGGTTGTTTGTTGGTTGTGGTTGTTGGTTGTTGGTTGGCTGTTGATTGATTGTGGAATTGTTGTTGTTCGTTTGGTTGTTGTTGGTTGGTTGGTGGTTGGTTGTTGGTTGTTGGTTGTTGGATGTTGATTGTGGATTGGTTGTTGTGGTGGATTTTCGCTAACAAGAAAACAACGGAAAGCCTTTGGTAGGCTCAGTACTGTCAGGGAATTGCTGTGGTCGGTCAGTTCGAGTAGTAGATGCAAGTGGTGCATTTCCATGAAAACGTGGAAATCCTTTCATAGGCTTAGTTAGCCCTGTCAGTGAATCAAAAGGGATTCCCAGAAGTCAGGTTCATACAGTTCTCTCCAAGCATAGCCGTTGCACTATGCCTATGACCAATTATTATGGTCTCTGCTTGAAGAGCACTCTCGGCTGTCATTCTTGTGACTGTATTTATTATAAGCCTTCTCACCATCGATTTCTGTTTTTCCCCCACTGAGACCACTTTCATTCCTGTTAGATATGGTTGCACTCCATCAAAATTCATTGCTCTGCTCTTGAAAACGACTAAATAAGCCCAACGTTCAGCATTTAGGTTTGCACGCCAAAATCGATTTGGCATATTTTCGCTTCAAATATCTCCAAAGCTACCCCGTTCAAAAAATTTACTTTAAAGTAAAGTAAAGTAGATTATGACAATCACCATAATATATTTATTTGAAATAGTGTATTGCAGAAACGGAAGATCATTGGATTATGCAACTTTATGAGATCGCGGGAAAAGATATATCAGCCTTTAATCATATGAGGTTGTTGGTTGTTGGCTGCTTGTTGGTTGTTGGTTGATTATGGAATTGTTGTTGTTTGGTTGGTTGTTGTTGGTTGGTTGTTGGTCGTTGGTAATAAGAATAGTGATATTTTTCTATCTAGTAATCGAGTTGGCTGGCTGGATGGTAGGTCAGTTGGTTGTTTGGTTGGTGGATTGGTTGGTGGGATTGGTTGTTGGTTGTGGTTGTTTGTTGGTGGTGGTTGTTGGTTGTGATTGTGGTTGTTGGTTGTTGGCTGGTTGTTGGTTGATTGTTGGTTGGTTTGTTGTTGGTTGGTTGGTTGTTGGTTGTGGATTGGATTGGTTGTGGTTTTGGATTGATTGTTGGTTGTTGGTTGTTGGTTGGTTGATTATGGAATTGTTGTTGTTCGGTTGGTTGTTGTTGGTTGGTTGTTGGTTGGTTGTTGGTTGTTGGTTGGGGATTGGTTGTTGCATTGGCTATTGTATTGCTTATGGATTTGCTGTTGGTTGATGGTTGGTTGTTTGGTTGGTTGTTGTTTTATCATAGATAAGTCTGAATAGACGTGTTAGCACCATTAGGTGCGATTAGACAATTTGTCGATAAAAAGCCCGAGCATATACATTGGTTGTTGTTGTCTTGTTGTCTGTTGGCTGACTGTTGATTGTTGGTGGTTGATTGGCGTTAGGTGCGATCAGACAATTTGTCGATAAAAAACCTGGCGTTGACACGACACAACACAGCACTACGCTATACAGACGTTATGCTAATCCACCAATGAACATCAGAGCAAAACAATGCATCTTTACTATCAGAACAAAAGCCAAACCCAAGTATCATCCGAGCTATAGGGTGATATGCAGCATAAACACCCCCATAATAAAAACTTCTGTAAAAAAATAAAAGATATAGTGCTAAGCAGGACTATGGTGCTACAGTGCTACAGTGGCGTCTCCTAGTGGGGGAAGCAAGAGTTAAGCTACCAAATGGGGCGGGGAGGCGACGACTGGCACCACCTAGTGTATATTGGCAGATGTAAACAAAGACAGCGGTCGGCAATATTGTTCGGAGAATAAAACAGAACCGCCATGGTGTGGCCCCCCGACTCATTCTGAGTTGTTTTTATATCGTATTTGCATTGAACCGAAGAGGACGATCTTAAAACGACAGATAAGGATACATGATAGTACTTAGGTGAGCCTTTTTTTGTTGTTAAGATCAGTGCGGCCCCATGGGGCTCAACAAGGCAGAGGATATGACACCCAATTATCTGCACATCAATGTGCGATAACCACTTCTATCGTCTTTTTTATTATTGTCCAAAGCTAATTGAATCATATGGCAGGCTGGAAAAGAATCAGATGAAGAGGAATCTGTAAAGAACAAGACGTCTTAACACTGCGAGAACTGATTCACAACTGTTTTATTAATAGAACCAGGCTCTGCCACCTTGACTACCCTGCCGCCAACTTAAAGTTACTTAAACCTAAAGTGAATCTAGCAACAACTTAACTAACATCAATTATTATCATAAAGGGCCCTTTGATGAACTGGGACTCTTGTCGTCGTCTAACATGGTTGCACGACAACTGTTATACAACGACGGAATAAACTTAACTAACATTTTGATATGAATGTAATCTCTATTTCATTATAACAACTTTTATAATCTAACATCAGCAGATACATCAGGCGTTATTTTGCGCTGTAGGACGCACATGTCGTGTTGTGTTTTTTAGTTCTCCTGTTGTAAATGGTATGTGTACCGGTGATCTGCTGACTCAAATACGTTCACTCTGGCTCGCTTCGCTGATAGCACTTGGTGCTATTTGGAGCTATGCTTCGCTCGGCCGTGCGAGCGCCTGAGTCCATACTGGACATTTTATACTTGTTGTTTTAGGTCAATGCTATCCCAAGGCAGAGTGGACTACATGACACGCGTCCGTGTCTTGTTGTGTATGCGTTCACGGCTGAGCGCTCACGTGTGTCTGCACCTTGGGCTACCGGCGTGGCATGTTTCTGTCTGTGGGTCTCTTGCTCTATTTATGGGATTCTAAATATGTGAATGCGATTACGTTTGAACTTGTTGCCGGTGCTGGTAATTACTTCATAATCCCGTGGCCCGGGATTGTTAGTTTTTGTAATGACGCCGGTTGCCCATTTGCCCTCGTGTGTTTTATAACGTACATTATCTGCGATTTGTAATTGTCTCAGTGGCTTGCCTACTCGCTTGTTGTAGTATTTTTGTTGTGCTTCCTGACTTTTAAGTATATGCATTGTTTTTTACTTTTGAACCACCGGTTTTAACATCCGTTCAGTGGTTGGCAACTTCGAATTGAGCCTACGGCTCATTAGCAATTGTGCTGGAGAGGCATCCATAGTTACTAATGGCGTATTTCTGTAATTTAACACTGACAAATTATAATCTATGTCATCAGCATTAGCCTTTTTTATCAATTTCTTTATGGTCTGCATGTATCTCTCCACTTGCCCGTTACTTTTCGGATAGTGTGGGCTAGAGAACACATGTAAGAACCCGTGTTTTAAGGCAAATTCGCGAAATTCACTGCACACGAATTGCGGCCCATTATCTAAAACAAGCGTTTTTGGGATGCCATGTGTGCCAAAAATTTCAATTAGTGCTTTAATTACATCTTTGCTAGTAGTTCTCTTAAATTTGCGTACTTCCGGAAATTTAGAGAAATAGTTGATGACAATAACGTAGGTTTTGTTATCAATTTGGAACAAATCGGTCCCGACCTTACTGAACGGCACGAGAGGTATTTCGTGTGATACCAGTGGTTCTGCATGTGGTGTGTTTCTGTGTTGTTGACATATTCTGCAGCAACCAACCTTGTCTTCTATTTGTGAACCCATCCCCGGCCAGAGCACATGATCTCTCGCTAGTTGTCTGCATTTTATGACTCCCATATGTGTTTCATGTATGAGCTGTAACACTTCACTTTGTAAGGAATTTGGCACAATCATTTGAATTTAAAGAAACTGCTTATCTCTAATGGAACGTCTTTACTGTTTATAGGCCATCCTGCCTTCACTACTTGTGTTACCTCTTGTAGGGTGGCATCAGTCAATGTTTCAATGTGTATGCGGTGTGCCATGCTGCGCACCATATCAATGGTGCGCATATCAATGGCCGCTACTGACATTTCGCTGTCAAAGAGATTGTGCGGCTCGGTGTTAGTAGTGTGCACCTGGGACAGCGCATCTGCAAAATACATGTTGCAACCACTTATATGTATGACAGACACGTTGTAAATTTGTAAACGCATTCTCATACGCTGCATGCGTGCAGACAACGTATGCAATGGTTTTGACATAATGTTAACCAAAGGTTTATGGTCTGTTTCAACCATTATTTGTTTACCGCATATGTACTCGTGAAACTTCACACACCCAAAACAAATTGCGAGCAGCTCTTTTTCAATTACGGCATAATTGGACTGGGTATTGTCGAGCGCTTTAGAAGCCATTGCAACAGGTTTACCTTTTTGAAACAATGTGGCGCCCAGGCCAGACTTCGAAGCATCCACTTGGATTGTAACACTTTCATTAACATCATAATATTGTAATACCGGCGCTGTTACCAACAATTGTTTAAGTAGATCAAATGCGAGCTGCTGCTCGTGTTGCCAGTGCCATGCCGTTTCCTTACCTAAGACAACCCTTAGCAGTTTAGTTATCTAGGAAAACTGAGGATAAACTTGCTGACATATCCCACCATTCCTAGGAAGCGCTGAATTCCGGCTTTATCCGTGGGCGGAGGCATTTCTGTTATAGCTTGTATGCGTTCCAGGCTTGGTTTTAACCCGTTGTGTGTTAACACATGACCTACATAATTTACAGTCATTCTACAAATTTTTGACTTCTTTGGATTGAGTTTCAAATTCGCTTTTCTTGCTCTGATGAAGAATTGTTCTAGGTTTTTGTTATGCTCAGCAACTGATTTACCATACACTAGAATATCGTTAGTAATGACATTCACCCCTTCTAAGCCATTCAAAATGTTATTCATTTCGTTAATGAAAATATCACCGGTTGTTTTAATTCTGAATGGTAGCCGAGTATAACGGAACCTACCCCACAGGGTTTTAAAAGTGCAAAGCTCTGAACTCTTTTTATTCAACTCAATCTGCCAAAATCCGCTATTTGCGTCTAGGACAAACAAATATTTTGCATTAGCAGTTTTTGCGATGACCTCCTCAATGGTTCGTGTCGGATAGGGTGTACGTAAAATAGCTTTGTTCAATTTCGTTGGGTCAAGGCACACACAAATTTTGTTAGGTTTTCAGACTACGGTTATCGAGCTAACCCACGGTGTAGGTTCAACCTGTGGCACTATCACTCCTAACCTTAACATTTTGTCAATCTCATCTTTTACTTGTCCTTACACAGCATGTGGAATACGGTGTGGTGGGTCGACGGAAGGTCTTACATTTTTGTCCACATATATATTAGCGTTAGACTTGATATTTCCAAACCCTTCAAAAATGTCGCTATATTTATTTACCATGAGTTCTGCTTCTCTCGACATGCATTCGTCATCCACACTCAAAACGGGTTGTTCGCTTCTCTCGGTGGTAGATCGTCTGTTGCTATGACGTCGGGTCTTGGTTCTTTTCGTCTCGACTTTGTTGATTCGCTTTATGAGATGCAGCTGCACGCAGGCATCTTGTCCTAGTGTCGGGTTCCCGTCCGTCGTGACTTGGAAACACATCGGTACACCTCCTACGACGATGTGAATTTCGCCTTCTGGTCGAATGCGTTGTCCTGAGTAAGTGACTAGACAGCACTTTGTCGGTTGCAATATGATATTGCGCACCTTTGGGTAGATACCAATGGGTATGATGTTCGCTTGGGAACCCGTGTCTAACTTAAACTTCACGGGCTCATTTTGTAGCATTACAGTATTGTACCATAGCTCACGTCTGGCATTGCTTGTCTTTTGCAGGGCATTGGTTGGGTGCATGAGTGTACCCACACCGACTGAGGCCTGAGGGGAGGAGGTCCGGCGAGGGTCGAGCCGGGGGGCAGCAAACTCCTCAGGGCTGGGCGGGGTGGGAGTCGGCGGCTGCGCTGTCTGGGGAGGGTCCCTCGTGAGGCTGGGCGTGTCTGAGGTGTGAGGTGCGAGGTGATGATCCCCGGCTCCGTCTGGGCGGCGTTTCGATCGGTGGTCGCTGAGGGGTTGTCGGTGGAGGTCACGGGGCTGTCGGCAGTGGTGTGGGTGAGGCGCCGGGGAGGGCCCCCCGGGCCGGCCGGGCGGGGGCCGGCGGATCAAAAATCCCCCGAGGCGGCCGGGGTCTGGCGCTCACGGGCATGCTTGGTGAGGCATCCGGCCTCGCTGTGCATGGTTAGTATGCGCCGTACGTTGGCGCAATAGGCACACACGTGCCGGTGCCTGTCTCCCACCTCGCCGTGGGCCTCCCCGACGGGGGCCCGATCGCACGAGGCGGGCTCGCGGTTCCAGGCGGGGCAGGGGGCCCCGTGAGTGTGCCTATCGTAGGTGATGCGGGTGTCGACTTGGGGCCGGGGCAGGTGTGCGCCTCGGGCCCAATCCTCGCCTCAGGGAGCTGGTGTTGCCGGGGCGGCTTGGGTGAGGGTGGCGGGCGTGGTGAGGGATTCCATCCTCAGCATGTTGAGGGCCACCGGGTCGTGCCATCCATGGGGAAGTCTCCCGTCCGCTATCCAGGTGAAGATGGCCTCGGAATAGCGGCGGACGGTAGGCCACGGATGCACCAGGATGTCCCTCATCACGGTGAGGTGGTGGTGGTGTAGGCCCTGGACGGAGTGCGCGGGGAAGGCTGGATGGCTGGCGAGGGTGAGGAGGGCGAGGTTGTATTCGTCCCTGGTCCCCTCGCCCCTCCTCACCGGCTTCCGCTCGGGACCCCTCTCCACGAGGTCCGAGGGGAAGATGTAGTCCGAGGGAATGCCTTGGCTCCTGACGGTGCGGTGCGCCTCGGCGGAAGCGAGGATGTCGCGGACGGCGTCGGCCGCGGATGCTGGGCTGTGCTCCTCGGCGACGTCCTGGAGGTAGGCGGGGGGCAGAGCGGGCCCGCCTCGGGCGGCGAGGCAGTCATCGCTTGAGGTGGCGGCGGGGGCCGGGCCCCGGCGGCGGCCCGCGCCCGAGGAGCTGGGGCGGGCGGCGTGGTGTACGCCGCCTGCAGTTGCTCCGGTGCTCCTCGGGCTCCCCCCGACTCGAGGGCATCCATGCGCGTAGTCAGGTGCTGCAGGGCCTCGAGTATCAGGGCTGTCTCGGCGCCCGAGGGGCGGCCCGAGGTCGCCGAGGGGAAGGCCGGGGCCGGAGGTGTTGAGGTGTCTCCGGGCGAGCCCGAGGCGGTTCCCGGCGTGGCCAGGGCGGTCGCCCGGGAGCTCTTGCGGCCTCTTCCCTTTCCGTGTCCGGGCATGGTGGAGGAGCCTGAGGCGGGGCAGCGGTCCGAGGTGAAGCAGCGGTGGTGAAGAGCCAGACAGGAAAAAGGGGCAGAGCGTGGAGGACGGCTGGAAGGCGAATGACTGAGGGAGGCCGGCGGGCGGCCTTATAAGGGAGGGCAGGAGGGCGGTGACAGGTGAGGTGCGAAAGCAAGGCCGGCGGAGGGGGGAGGAAGAAAGCTGAGAGGCGGGCGTCGCGCGAGGTGAGAATGCTGCGCGACGACCGGGGAGGCGGGGGGAGGGTCTCTTCCTCTCCACGCATCAAACGCAATGCTTCGCATTACGACCAATTTCGTCTCAAAATCAATAATAGAAAACATTTGAATCATAGCTGGGGTAGAAAAATACGTAGGTGAGCGCAAACACAAGAGTACAACTTGGTGAAGTTGTTGTTGATGTGCTATGGGGCCGGGCCGAGCACAGCTTGGACAGCAAAAAGTCCACGTGGTGGACAGATACAGTAAGAACAGTAGTTAGTAGCAACCACTCAGCCGCGGAGACCCATCCTTTTTATAGTATGACTGAGTGGTTGCTGATAGTAAGCGTTACACGTGTCCTTGCCCGGTTTATGAATTATCTCGATCTGCATGGAGTGTAGTGCTGCGAATCGCCATATCTCCCTGGCGCAGGTGCAGAGGACGGGGTTTGATGTGAGGGGTATCCTAGTAATGCCACCTCCTCGGTGTCATGTGGAGCTGCGGGGTCCCCATCCACTCTAATGGTTGGTTCGTCGCCAGAGGTCGCCGCGTGTTTGTGAACCCGCAGTCTTGCCCGGTGTTCCATCGGTGGCATGGACGACTGTCGGTTTCATAGTTAAATTTGTGGCGTTGGTACTGTTGGTACCCCGACGTGGTTGCCGGCTCGGGTCTCCGTTGGTAGTCGTCGCCCGTGCAGTGCTGAGGCGATCATTGAGTACGCCTGCCGGATGTGAGGCGTTTTTGCGCATGGAAGCTCCTGGTGCCCGTGAAGCATGCATCCCGTTGAGTGTCCTTAATGGCGGTGGGGTCTTTCCAACCTCGTGGGAGCCTGCCATCGTCTATCATGTTGAATATGCGTTCGGACCAGGCCACGCAGGTCTCCCACTCCCACTCTCCCGCCATCTCCACCAGATGCTTTACATGCTCTGCAACCAGGTCGACCCAGCTACGCGGTACGGAGGTGTCCTTTGCCATCCTGTGGAGGGTGGCTATGTACTCGTACCATGTGGTTTCACCTTGTGCTACCTTCCCTTCCAAGTCCCCCCTTATTACATAGGTGTGAGGGTGAATGGGCTTCCTACCTCTGCGCTGCTTGTTGAACGCGCCACCTTGGTTGAGTAGCTTGTCTATGACGTCGCAGTGTCTCATATCATCCTCTGAAGAGCGGGACCGTCTCCTCGATCGACATTCTTTGTTCCTACTCCGGTCCCTATTGTCATGGCTGCGCCATGTGTTTCTGTCCCGCGTGGTGGAGGTCGGGCGCCACGCGCCATTGTGCTCAGGCGAGGAGGAGGCTTCTCTGCGGCCATGTTATGTGTGGTGGTGGGCCAGGGTCGTCTGCCCAGGGATGACCGAAACGAGGTGGCCGAGGAGTCTCTGCTGTAGGACCATTTCCTTTTTCGGTTGGACGTCTCCATGGTGGACATCTTGTCCAACATGGTCTTGTTCACCTTGGCCTGCTGTGCCATTGTCAGTGAATGATTTTTGTGGGAGCGCCATCTGGCGTGAGGCTTCTAGGGCGTCCTGTTGGGCGATTGATTGATCGATTGGTGGTTTCTTTACGCCGTGTCGGTAGCATAGGCCATATTCACAGAGAGAATTGTTTGTTATTATTCAACCATCGCCTTTACATATAATGTAAAAGCATACAATCAGTTATGTGTCAATAGACACTTATGAATTTTTAAAGGCTAAATCATATAATTAAATAAAATAGATGAAAGAATTATTTAATCAAATTGTTTTAATGAACTATATGAGGTGGTACAGACCAGCTGCCCTCAAAAAATCTAAAATGTCTTCTTGTTTAACTTTAGTAAAAAGGTTATGCATGCTGCTTGCAGTGTAAAATTGTTGGTGCAGTGCCATAAAATCAACACAGTTTAATCAAATGTGCTTGACTATCAGTGGGGACTGACATCCAATACATTCTGGGGGAGGGTCCCCCTTGAGCAGGAAAACATGTGTTAGCCACGAGTGGCCAATACGGCAGTGGCTAAGGACCACTTGGTCCCGCTGACCCCCCACATGAGAAGGTGGTGGTTTTCCCACTTTAAGTTTATTAATGTTTTCATCCCACTCATGTTGCCATTTGGATTTGATGTGGGTGGCTATTAGTGGTTTCAGATCAGAGTGGGGTATCAGACACGGCTCAACATCATAGTTCAGAGCCTCCTTCGCAGCCCGATCAGCTTGTTCGTCATTTCCCTGGATGCCGGCATGGCCAGGCACCCAACACAAGTGGATGTCATATCCATCTGTTGCTAGCTGGTTCATTTTGTAAATGACCTTTGCCACGAAAGGATGGTCCATTTTTAGCCCAGCAACAGCTTGCAGGCAGGAAAACAAATCGCTTTATATTACATATTTAGTGTAGTTGGATAGTTCAATGACTTCCAATGAGAGAAGGAGTGCTTGGGCTTCCGCCATAAAAATCAAGCTCTGATCGGGCATGCAAATGCCAAATTTCTTGCCCTGGCAAACTCCCGCAGTAGCTGCCCGGCTTAGGTCTTTGGAACCATCAGTATACATGGAGAAGTGGTCTTCAAACTGGCCTTGAATCTCTGCGTACAGTCATTGATACTCAAGTGGATGTGTCCCAGATTTCCTCAGTTCCGTGAGTCAGAGGATGACTGATGGCTTCCTCAACGACCACAGGGAATGTTCTGGGACCTGGGTATCCTCCAATACATCCAAATCAAAGTACAAAGCCTCCAAATGAGGTTTCATCCAGAGCCCCAGGGGCCGAATGAAATTTGGCTTGGCTTCATACTTCGAGTCGTTGTGTGTCTCAAAAACACAACTGTACGCAGGATTTAATGCACTTGTTTTTAATTTGACAACACATTGCATGGCCAGTTTGGTTCTCCTAGTGTCAAGTAATGGTTCGTTGGCTTCGACATATAGGCTCTGAACTGGAGAGGTGCGAAAGGCGCCAATGGCCAGATGCAGCCCCTGGTGATGCACCGCGTCCAGCAGCCCAATATACGACTTCCTTGTGGAGCCGTATACTATGCTGCCATAATCTAGCTGTGACTGAACTAGGGTTCGGTACACGGCGAGCAGAACATCTCTGTCCGCTCCCCACTCTGAACTCGACGACACCCTCAGAACATCTAGCGCTTTCAGGCATCGCGTTTTGAGGTACTTGATATGAGGCACGAAAGACAGCCTCGTGTCAAAAGTGAGACCACAAATTTAGTTTCTTTGACGACTTTTATGGGATTCCCATCGAGGGTCAGCTCTGGTTCTGCATGCACTATGCGCAACTGGCAGAAGTGCATGCAAACTGTCTTGGCCTTGGAATATCTGAATTGATTCAGAACTGACCATTGGTGAATCCCATCTATACACAATCGAAGCTGTCTCTCAATGACATTCATACCAGTACCTCTATAGTACAAAGCAAAACGTCCACGAAAAGACTACAGGAGACCCCCCTTTTAACAACGGCAGCAATACCATTGACCTTGACTCCAAAAAGAGTCACTGCCAGTATGCTGCCTTGGGGTACTCCCATTTCCTGCGAGTGCAGTCTAGAATATTTAGTCTTGACAAGGACGCGAAAATGCCTGAGCGCCAGAAAATTCTTGATAAAATTTGGCAGGTGACCACGAAGGCCGATCGCATGGAGATCCTCCATAATGCCATGCTGCCACGTTGTGTCATAGGCTTTTTCGAGATCGAAAAAGACAGACACAATGTGCTCCTTCTTAAGGAAGGCATCTCTTATGAAGGTCTCCATGTGAACCAAATGTTCGAGGGTGCTGCGGCCTCGTCTGAAGCCACATTGGAGGTCGGACAAGTGGTGTCTTGACTCCAGTAGCCAGACGAGGCGTTTGTTTACCATACGCTCCATGGTTTGACAGATGCAGCTTGTGAGGGCTATAGGACGATAGTTGTTAGCTTCACTCTTGTCTTTACCAGGTTTGGGAATCGGTATTACTGTTGCCTCCTGCCAAGAGGCGGGGATGACACCCGACTCCCAGATGTTGTTAAAGAGTTGAAGCAACAGTCTCAGCACAGATTTGGGGAGATGCTTAAGGAATTGATAATGGATTCCATCACATCCAACTGCTGTATCATGCAAGCTTTCTAGAGAACACCTCAACTCACCCATACTGAATGGGGAGTTGTCGTGCTCCCTGCCATCAGAGGAAAAGTCCAAGCACTTACGCTCTTGGCGTTCCTTGGCGGCCAGAAAGCCCGGGAGGCAGCTTGCCTGTTGGGTGAGCCCCGCTCTATGAGCAATCTGGTGTGCGTCGGGTGTTGGCGGCGGTTGGGCCAGGGCGGCCGGTGGTCGGGGAGCGGGTGCGGGTGCGGGTGCGGCAGTCACCGGGACGACCGGCGGGGCGGCCATGGTTTGTGGCCGGCCTTGGGTGCATGGCGTGATGGTGTCTGGTGTGGCGGTCAGTGTGGCGTCACCTGTAATAGTCTCATCCATGTCCTGTCATGTGCGTTTCACCATGCATGGCATGGTGGAGGCGGTGGGTAAGGCTATTGGTTGAGCAAGCCGTGAGGCTGATTGGAGAGCAAGCCCGTGGGGCTGAGTGGTGGTGAGGCGAGGAGATGAGTGGTGCTGAGTTGGTGGTGAGTCTGGCTGCCGTGGTGGAAGTGATGGTTTGGTGGGTGGCGGTTTGCGAGGAAGGGCAAGGGTGACGTCACGGGTCTCGCGATGGCGTGGTTCCGCGGGAAATCCGGTACGGTTGGTTTTTGGATTCGAACCCAGGGGGCGCCACCAGGATGACTCCTTGTTCACGCGCAAATTACCCATGGTGGCGGGCCACCATGAACATTTTCTATTCATTTATTTTGTTTTATTTATTTAATTATTTTGTTAATTCGTTTTATTTGTTGTTGTCATTAGTCTAGCAGATTTTGATTAATGTTTTATATGTTTCTATTGTCCCTGTACTTATTTCTTCTACTCCCAGTGTATTCCATTCCCTTGCCTTCATGTACTCGGTACTCCTCTCATATGATCTGTTTTTGGCTCTGTTTATTATCAGTCTGGGGCCATCACTACCTCTTGTTCCTAGCTTTTTTATCAGTATGTCATGATTCAATGTATCGAATGCCTTGCTAAAATCTATGAATGTGGCAGTTGTCTGTTCACCTTCATTCATACCTCTCAGTATGTCATTTGTTAGATTCGATATAGATTTTGTTGTGGAGAATCCCTTTCTGAACCCTCCCTGTTTGTCATATAGTATTTTCTCACTAGCTAGATGTTTCATGATGTGCTTGTACATTATAACTGTATAACAAATTTAACTTTTTGAAGGTTTGATTCCAATGTTTACCTGCATTTTTTGGATTGGCGTTTACATGGTTTTGTTCCTGAACTCTTCAAATGATCTCCAATACAAAATGAGTATGGTTGTTTTCAGTTCTACTCAAAGATGTGCATCATATTTCAGGTTATATGCTCATCTATATGGGCAGTTTTCAATGTATATACCCTCATATGTGGGTGGTTTTTAGTTCATATATGGGTCATTCTCAGAAACTGTGTACCACTTGAGGTGGTTTACTTGAAATGCATATTTCAAAGGAACCCATTATTGGAGTGTCAATATTTAGATTTCATCATTTAGCCCAATAATGTGGGAGATATTTTAAATCAAAAGTAAATGTTAATATTGTGTGTTATGTATCTTATTGGGATGGATGTAGCTAAATAAATAGAAAATTACATCACTAATTTGTGACATTGTCAAAAGCATTGAAAATAAAGTGTCACAAACTTAATCAAAACCTCTGAACAACAACCCATTTCACTTCAAATGGTCATATACAATGTCTTCATTAAGTTGAAAACATTTATTTCTTAAAAAAAATAAAAAAATAGGTGACCTTTTCTGGAGTCATTAACATCGTAACATTCGTTTCCACTTGCAAGTACTATCAAACTCTGCATCAAACACTGAGTACTGACACAGTACAGGAACTATTTTCACCATTTCAAACTCTATGCATGGACCCAGTTATGGTATAGTAAAAGATGAATCCTGAAATTGCCCCTAAACATTGAAATTTGAGCCAAACATTTGTGTAAAATTCTTGATTCCACTTGGACTGTTACCTTGCTAATATTTTTCTGCTTTTCTCTTTAATCATCACAAATAAGACAAAACCATAGCAATGAGGTTTTAAATTATTATTACTACTGTTTATAAAGCAAGTGGCATGTGAAATGTCCTAAAAATGTCAAGCTTTGTATGGAAAATATTTGATTTTGGAGTCAGATTGGTTTCCATGCTATACTGTTATTTATTGGGTGTGAGCATCATTTGACCTACTTAAAAATGTCAGAATATGTTTATTTTCAATTATTCAGATGCAAAAGGACATACACTTTCAGGTAGCTTGTATATATAGACTTTGACAGTATTTTGATTTTGTGGTACTGATGTCACGGTATTGGTACACAACTTCTGAGAACGACCCATATACCCATCTATGTGGGTGGTTTTCAGTTCATATATACCAATCTATGTGGGTGGTTTTCAGTTCATATAAACCCATCTATGTGGGTGGTTTTCAGTTCATATAAACCCATCTATGTGGGTGGTTTTTAGTTCATATAGTTATATATAGGTATTTTATCCTGTAAACTATCACTCCACAGTTACAACAATTGCCCTCAGCCTGGTACACACTATTGGTAATAGTCTCCCCCCTACCTAGTGTAGCAGTAGAACATGTATATATAGCTGTGTGCAGTTGTTCTATTCACTTACCATGTTGTTATGCGCATGGTGGTGGTATCCCACACATCCTTCCACACTGGGAACTGTGTGTGGTACATGGGGCAGCTTACATCTAATACTGCTCCCTAATCATTGAAGGGGGAGAGTGTGCTTATTGAGTTTCCATTCCCATACTAGCCTCCTGTCCTCTGTCCAGTCCATGTGTGTAACATCAACTCGTCTACCCACACAGCAACCACCACCATACCCCTATGGGAATCATAGAGGGGGGGGGCTATTATTATTATTGCAGGGAGGTAGCATTATACCAGTATAAGAGTATCCTTCAGCAATTTTATTCTAGTATAATATTCCTGGATGGAGGGCAAAACTATTTCGGGAGTGATATCACACCTTTACACCAGGGAGCATTTGAAGGAAAATAGGGTAATACAGATTTGTGTGGTGATTTTGAGCACTCTGGTATTTTCTTTTCTAAAAGACCTCATTTTGAAATTGATGGATGGGTGTAGACTTGTGGATGATACATAACAGAATTATAACAAGTGCATAGAGGCTAGGGTGAGTGTCAGTGTGAGCATCAGTGTCATCACCAGGGGGTGCATGGTATTGCCATGCTGAATCAAAGGCAATGAGATAAAGGCAATGATAGAAATTATAGTGAATATGGTATTCTCTGCCGACATGAAGTAAAGTCAACATCAATCAATCAATCAATCAATAACTACAACAAAACCTGTGCCCTTGGTTCACTAACCGTTTTCATAGAGCCAATTCAAAACAATATGTATGACAAACATTTTCACTCTATACTACCAAAGTATACTGTTTAAAGATATATGAGCCTTTAATCCAAGATAAAGTGTGCCAACAACATTTGACATTTCTCCTGTTTTTATGGATCTATTGGGACTACATGTTGCCTCCTATTTTTTTAACAGATTGGAATCACAGAGGGAGATGGTCCTTCAAATCTTTACAGCCATGCTGATTCTGGTACAAGTGCAATACGTAAAGTTGCTTACACACAGGGATCACTTTACCATGTTGATATGTTTTCTCCACCACTCCTTGAAAGTAAGTTGTTGTTTTATAATCTGTTGGTTATAATTTTTACTTTTATTCCATCTGTTGATTAAGTAAGGGAAATTTCAAAGTCGGAGAATTTGTCTTCCACATCCCACTAATCCTTGTCCTATCTTAGTATTGAGAAGTGAAAGGCAAGGTGGAAGCATATGTATAAATCATTGCGTCACCAAATTGACTCAGCTGGGGTTTGAATCACACAACCTGCCTCAGAGAAAGTGTGTGCTCTACCTATTCAGCAACCCTGTCTATTCAAAATATGTTCTATGTGGTATACCATTTAAATAATACTTGACATTACCAAGTATGAGGGAGTTTAATGGCTTAAGGGCGAAGCTAAAGAAATGAGCAATGAGTACACTAATATTCCAGTAGAACCTAAAAGTGTCTTGGTTTTGACACTATCTGGATTTCATCAGATTAGGCGATTGTATACAATGTCTGTGATTGTAACTTTGATTGTGACTAGAATACCATAAATCATTAAGCCCTAACACAAGGTCACACTCTTCCGCTAAGTACTAAGTGCCTGAAATAACTGTACGGCTTCCTGAAATATCTTGGTATATGTACACAAAGGATAATGACAGAACACAAAATTGCTATCAAAACTGCAAAGAGAAAATATAATGAAAAATATGCCTCAGGCTAAGTGCCGCCTGGACCATGGCACTATCTGTTATCGCAGGTACTGTACTATCCCTCAAGCCATTTTTTGTTGTTCAAGTGTTTTTATTCCTCTGAATATCATGTGGTCTTCCAGCCCTAATGACAATTGCCATTACACAGTAAACAAATCTAGAACAATATAGATAGATAATTACAGGGAAATAAGCAAAACATTGGTACATGAATGACAGGTAAAGAACAAGATAAGAGAAAAATGAAACACATACAGGGAGGTAACTATGTTAGACTAGTATGGGAAGCGCTAGTAGAGGGGGGGTATAACTGGTTGAGTTTACAGTGTATGTTTGAACAAGCTGTGTAAACCGCCTACATCTCCTGCACGCTGATATGGGTGGTCCACACCCCTTCATGTCCCATGGGCTGTAGGCGCTGCTTTCTATACAGGCTAAATTAGTGATGAGATACTGTGTGGACAGAAGGTAAGGAGTGTGGCTGATAGGTCACTGGTAGGTGGACAGGAGTTGATGCCAATAAAGCACAACTTCTCCACTGTTTATCTGTGTGACTTGTCTTCATTCTTCCTTAGTATTGGTTATTGAGTTGATAGTCGATATTTGAATCACAGCATCACAGGTGATATGAAGGGGGAGGGGTTTTTAATATTATCTGGTGTCCCAAACGAGGCCGGACATTCAGAAATATTAGATTGGTGACAACTGACGATACTCTGAGACGATTCTCAGAGATGATTGAAGAACTCGACAAACATCACCGATGAAGACGAACATCTCAGATGTCCAGGTAGGGTTCAGTGTTGTTGTATTGCTTGTTTCGGGTCCTGCCTACTAGCCAACAGCCTGGAAACCCACAGCAGCACGCCAAGGGCCGAACAACCGCCCTAGGAAGCTCATCGGAGTCGCCATAAGCATATTCAGTGCTGAAAGGAGAGGGACAACCAGCCACGTTTGGATTCGTCTGAGCAAATGCCTGCCCCCGTTTGCAATCGAAAGAACAGCTCTGATTGGCTGAGAGCAGCTCTAGAGTCAGCCAATCAGAGCTGTTCTTTTCCATTGCAAATGGTGGCTCCCATTATGCTAAAATAATGGAAAGGTCCCAGTTGAATACGTTCATTATTGTTTTAGTAGTTTCTTGTTCAGACATACACATTTATGTATCTTTTGCAAAAATTAAAGTGTTTGAAGTATATTTTTGAAATTTATCTACAACGACTTCTGTTTTAAATCACACAATATCTGTACTTAAAGAATGGGAAACTCATCCTGCAAGGGTATGCTCAATAAGGGACAGTGGTCATCCTTTTTTCCTCCTTTCCTCACTGGGGACCCTTCTCCGGAGTCGGCATGACTCATCCAATGAGCTTTAATCCAACTCAGCTGCCTCATACCCGCCATCAGCGGAGAGGGTGCTCCAGGAGCCACAGGATGAGCACACAAAAGTGGCAGTATTCAGTGATCTTGGCTTACCTGAGGCAGTTGAGAAGAGCCAGCCGCCAGCACCTGCAGTCCGATGGTTGGGCATATGCATAGACTCTCCAGCGATGTGACTCCATGCCCACCGATAAGATTGATGCCACAATAAAAACTGTGTGGGCTACTGCTGAGAGAAAGCGCATCACTATGAAACAATTACAATCCTTACCAGGCAACCTACTACACTAGTCCAAATGTATCACCCTGGCTTGTCTGTTTGTTAGCCACCTCCTACGGGCATTAAAGGAAATGAACAGCAACGTGTCATTGTTTCCGATGACATGAGGCAGGACCTCGCTTGGTTCACTGAGTTCACACACAATTGAAAAGGAACCCCACTCATTCCCCCTAACTTACCCCATAATGAAATTGTTGTGGATGCCTGCATTTGTGGTATAGGTGGCACTGACGACACCAGCGCATGCTTAGCCCACCTCACTGATGACAACAGGGAAGTCTCCAACAGCATAAATCAGCTCGAGGCGGCAAATGTACTCATAACCCTCCATACACTTGTCTGCCCAGATGACACTGGTGGGTACATCACCATTCACTGTGACAACCAAGCTGCGGGACACATCCTTGCCACTGGCAAGGCCCGCAACCCCTGCCTACCACAAATTGCAAGTGCGGCCTGGATATTCGACGCCATCCACGATATCTGCATTACATATAGACATATTTGTAGTGTTAATAACATACTCACCGATGCCTTGAGCAGGGCCCATATTAGTATAGCAAAATACTATTTGTGTATGTGTTGAGAATGGTCTTATCCCCAGCTGCCCATCCATAGGCGCATATCAACAGCTTGAACCCATTGCACCCAACAGACTGGCTCTACAAAATGCTCACAAAAGCAACAGAGGCGCAGCAGATGGAGACACTGGCCCCCCACACCTGAGCCAACTACAATTCAACAGTGGCGGCATACAAGCGCCACTACCTCACCCGATGGAAGTACGCTGTTGGCTCGAGGACCTAGCGGCCCTACAGTGCCGATCCTCTGTATCCAACTCAGCCTCCCACCTGGACCTGCACTTCCGGATCGAGGAAGCATCATGAGCCCTGCTGGATCATATAATTGAACAACACAAACACGAATCAATACAGTATCTATTTGGGATTTATTAGCAACAATGACATTTTGTACAATATGGAGTATGATCGAAACAAGGCCCCGAGATCCTTAACCCTACATTCTAGTCTGCCTATTGTGGGTTGGGTGGGATGGCAGAATTAATGATCAGTCGCTATCCACCGCTGAATCGAAATGGCCAAGTTTATGGGTTTTGCGTGCCTTATATACTCGCTGGTAAATAATTTGCCAGTTGTCATCATGTTATTTAGTTCTGAAATATTTAGACTTCATGGCACCAGGCCCATAGATGCTGGGTGTAAGAAAGTTCAGGCTGACATCAGAGTAATTAAAGTACGCAAATTTGGCCGGTTCACGCCCATGGTTACTTGTACAAGGTTAAGTAATAATCCGCCAGAATGTGACTAAGCTAAATGCAGCGGTTCAGTGTCCGTGTTTCAATAAAGGTGGCTCCATCGGACATTCAGTGAATGGGGATACGCATCCACCTTGTTCAATTACCCATGTTGGAACCAACATAACAAATGGTGCAATTAGCCCTCGATGCACTCAGGCACTCCAAGTCCCATACACTACCCCCAGCATCGGACATCTCAATATCGGTGATAAGAGGGAAGATTGGTTGTGGCCACCATCCTGATAATCTGAAGTGGCCTTACGATCGGCCACATCATTCGACCCAATGAGACACGTCACCAGAGCTGATGTGAGGGGTAGGGGCCGTACACTGTAAACAGAATAGCAAAAAACATGCAGGCCAATCACAAATCATGTGAGAAGTGGCTAGCCCGTGCCACCAACCCCCACTTCTGCCCAATAAAGGCACACCTCACCATGATACACAAGGTACCAACAACCCACCTGTCACAGCCCCTCCTCATCTTCCCCACTGGTGGTGCTACCATGGCCATTCCCTATTCAGCCAGGCGCTGGAGGGATGCCACACACACTCCATGCGATCAGGAAGTCTACAGCAACGGTCACATTCGCCTTAGGCACGACCGACCTAGAAATACGGAACTGAACTTGGGAGATTCCAGCCTTTCACTGCCGCAGTCTTAAAACGCTGACAGTATGCAGCTACTGTTTCCCCCTCCTCTTGCTTCATAACCATCACTACCCGCTTCAAGTGACTAAGTTCATCCGCTGTCAAAAGAGTTGATGCTATCACTTCTTTAATTTCTCTCCAGGACCTAGCATTTTCATGCTGAAAAGCTGTGAAAAGAACTTCATGCAGTATTCCCGTTGCATTGGACAAAGCAAAACAAATAATGTCCAGGTCTGAATTGTCAGCAAGAGTGCCTATATGTTCGATCAAATCAATCCAATTACGTAACGCTCCTCTGTCGGACCTGTCTAACAAGGGAACAGACTTGCCACACGCCTTTAGAGATCTACACCGTACCTCTCTCTGGCTATGCTCTACCTGTAACAATTCCTGTGCCTCCCTGCACTCTTCCCTTTCTTACTGTATTTCTGTCCTGTCCCTTATTTCTGACAAACGCCCCTCCTGCTCTTCTTTAAGAATATCTAACCTAAGTGCCATAAACCTAGACCATGCTTCTATGGCTCCCATTTCAGATGAATAATTGCCCATTGTACACTGACCTTGGAAACTCTCCAATCTGCTGTTATATGTGGTGGTAGAAAAGAATTAGCAGAATTGAATCCAAGTATAGAAATGTCTGTAATGAAGGAGAAATAGTAAAACAAATGACATAGTATATCACTATGCTCCCCCCCCCCCCCTCTGTGATAAGGTTAAAGAAAAGCCAAAAGTAGTCCCGTATGAACAAATATTTCAGTGGTGATGCGAGGCTTCAATGACGGAATGTTACAAACATACCATGAATAAAGTCTAGCAGACCTTCCAAAATAGTGGTATTGTCAGAAAAATCTTTGACAACCCAAATAGAAGAAAAGACACTACCTACACAACACTCCAAATAAGCACCAGTACGAGGAAGTATCTACTTTCAAATCAACACTGTGTGGTAATAATCGTTGTGGTCACCAGTTTGTAGAAACTACCCACTCGTCGTGGTCACCAGTTTGTACAATCTAATGCTCGGATCTGTGGCTATGTATGTAGGCTATGAGGAAAATAATATAGACAAAGAGAAAGGAAGAGAGTAAACACTGGTAAAGTGTAAGAGAGAGAATCCAGCCCTCTGGTTTATTTTTATATAGTTACATGGGTTCATGGTAGAGTATCATACCACCTCCTTCCACTAATGGGAATCAAGCATTCCTGGTCCTACCAATAGGAATCCAGGATACCAGTGGTCTGCCCACCACCAGTAGGTGTATGGCCCCTTGGCCAACACCAACCTTGACCTTTCGAGTGTGGTGACCCCCTACCTGAGTAGAAGGGCTAGGCCCTGAGTGGAATCACACCCAGACCTGCCAGCACCTCTATGTCTATTTATAGCCCACTCAGCCACCACCAACCCATATATATATATATATATATATCCACCTGGTCACGTACACCGATCAGTAATAGAACATTTGCATTCCCCCCTTGCCGAATATCGGAATATTTCACTCCTGGTTACACAGGTCATGGAGTCAATTGTACTGGTAAGTCAACAGTTAAGTATACATGTAACTTATATGATATATCCTAGATGTCAGATATTACCAATCTCGTTCTATGGTCTTAATTCCACCGGTAACCGAGAGGAGGATAATTAGCTTGTTGGAAAAAACCTGAACTCAGTCTCAGAATTCACCTACCTCGGGAGCACTATCTCAAGTGATGGCCACATTGATGCTGAGATACAGAGGAGGATGGCTAGTCAACCAAAAGATGCCAGAGACTCTGGCACAAACACCATGTGTCCACATGGGTGAAAGGGAAGATCTACTGCACAATCATGCTATCCACCCTACTATATGGAGCCGAGGCCTGGACAGTGTACAGATGACAGGTGAAAACGCTGCAGGCCTTCATGATGCAACATCTGCATTCGATCTTCAGGATAACCTGGAAGGACAAAGTGACAAACAGGGAAATACTCGATCGGACAGGGCCACCGGTGGACTGGACACATGAAAAGGACCACCGGTGGACTGGACACATGATAAGGATATCAATGGACAGGCTACCAAAGCAGATCCTCTATTCACAATTGTCTTCTGGTCAGAGAAAGAGAGGGCGCCCTCGTCTCCAGTTCAAGGATACTATCAAGAGAAACCTGAAGCTGAGAGACATAAGAACCAACTTTTGGTCATCACTCTCACAGCAGAAAGCTAAATGGAGAGTGGCGGTTAAGAAATAAAAGCAGTCTTTCCCGCAGTCTTTCCCGCATTCCTAAGCCATTTATGGGTATTGACCAAGATTGGAATACCTGTTGGCAGGATTTCACTATGGACATGAGGTCTAATATGTGGGATGAGGATATAGCTCTGACCCAGCTGCTGCCCTTGTTATGATGAGGGCCAGTGCAGGACTGTGTGGAGGGTTGGCAAGCACACCCAGCCATCCTGCACACATTATAGACACCACCTGCAGCTGGGGGTTGAGTGACAGCTGCCCCCTATTAGGGCATCGCCCGCCCAGGCTGTACAGGGTGTCTGATTGGCTGGCTGTGTGAGCCCAATCACCTGCATTCCTGATACCAGACACACATACCCCACTCTGGCACTCTTGGCTAGGCTTTCTAGCAAGAGACACTCCACTCTCTACGCTTGAACTAGCAACATCTATTCCAAAAGACACTGAGCTGTGTGCAACAACCATTGGACCCAGACCAATGGATTGTAGCCACTGATTCTGATATACACAAGTAGGAGTGATGAGGATCTGTGTGGGCAGTTGGTAAGGAGTGAGGGTGATAGATTGCCAGTAGGTGAACAGGGTTGATGCCAATAAAGCACAACCTTTTCACTTTTAGTCTTCCTTTCTTCCTTATGAGTTGTTGAGAATAACAACAGGTGGGAACTGACAGACAATTGTCAGAACACACCTGTGGAGACTAGTCATGTTGGGGGTTCAGATGGCCAAGTCCTGTCTTATTACAATGGTGACCCCGGCGATTCACTGAAGACGACGGAAATCGCGCATCAGATGACGGAAGACTGGGCTTCCACGATGGAAGACAGTCTCGGATGACGGAAGAACTCACAGATGATGGGAGAGGCGCCGCAGTGATGAAAGATGCACCAGGATGAGGAGAGACATGCTCCTGGTGATGAGAGATACGACCGTGATGACGAGAGACATGCTCCGGACGATGAGAGACAAAGACATTGTATATATGTGGATTTTGTGTATTTGTGTGAGTGTATAGAGCCAGGTTGGGTTGATAGGGTGAAGGGGAGTGGTATTGGTTGGTAAACTGGATAGGTGGACCCATAGTGGGGCCGATAGGTCTGTCAGAGGCAGGAGCAGGTCCAGTTCTAGATCCTCCAGTACCAACTCTAGATCCTCCAGGTCCTGTGACATGAACAGGAGGAGGGGAATTGTGCCCCAGGACAGCACCTGCATCGCTATGGCAGAAGCTGAGTTCAGTAGGGGATTTGTGGTCTGGTTCACAGCTGGGGTCATGGCAGGTCAGATACCAGTAGATGGGGATAAATTGCTGTATTTGACCAAATATGCAGCCAGGCAGCTGGAGTCGCAGTCTAAACTGTTCAGGGAGACGAGGGAGTTTGGGGTCCATCTCAAGCAAGAGAAGGCGCAGCTCCTGCAAGATAGTGCTCACTGGGAGGAGCAGCTGGCCTTGAGAAGATACCTGCTCAAGGCGGAAGAGTTGGCTGTGAGCATCTCAGGGATCAGGGAAGACAGATCGCCACTGTGGATGGCTCGGATCTGGGTGCACTGAGAACCTGGGTAGAGTAGGTGGGCTGGGCAGGCCGGGTGGCTGGGGCAAGAGGAGTGGATATGGTGAAGTTTGCGCTCAGCCACTCTAAGGGCAAACTCCATGAGGTCATGTACTCAGTGTATGAGGATGATGTGGCAGCTCATGGGAGGAGGTCTAAGGCCACCTGGTGGGCCTGTTCTTGACAGCCAGGGAGGCCACGGCACTGGTTGATATAGTTTTCACCATAAAACAGGAGAGAGGTGAGCTGATGTTGGCGTACTGTATTAGAACCTATTGTTAGGCCCGCAGTCCGGCTCTCCAGGTCAACCAGCCTGGAGGCGGCTATGGCTGTGGGCACGGAGAATGAGGAGGTCCTGGCGGGACCAGATGGTCGGCTCACAGGAGCACCACATGGAGGAACCCATGGAGGTGGGGGCCATGGAGGCCCAACTCCAGTGGAACTCCTGCCAGAGTGGTGAGTGTGACTGGTGTGGATCTGGCAGCGTTCAAGCAGATCCAGGGTGAGTTAAAAAGCTTGAGGGGGTTTGTAGCTGAGCGCCCTGAGAGGCCAGTACAGGCCACCCAGTTTGCTATAGGACCAGCACCATCAGTTCCGTCCACAGTAGTGGTGCAAATGGCATCGGCACCTCCTTCTAATATCAGTGCCATGAGAGGTGAGAGAAGGAGTGTGTCACGCCAAGTGTTGGAGCGCACCCCACAGAACACTCATCATGGCCAAGGGAGAGAGATGGTACGGTGTAGTTATTGTGCGCATAACTATGACTGTGATTAAGCGACTGCACATGAGCAAAGGTGTGTGCAGGAGCAGCCAGCTGAGCGACTGAGACCCGGTCCTAGGAGAGCTGGGCCGGTGCAGTTGGGAAATTAGGGGAGGCATTAGGTTGGAGACTGTGCATCCAGGTGGAATTTGGCGGAATTTCATTTGCAGGTCTCATCGATACTGGTGCCAGTAATAGCATGATAAAAAACAGGGTATATAAGGGGATAGGCGGGCGGTGAACTCTGGCAGGGTTTGAGGTTTCGCTCACTCTCGGGACATTTGATCCCTACAAGGGGAGTGGGCAAGGTCACCCTCGTGGAAGTTGAGTGTGAGTTTTGTGTGGTCGGAGGTTGCAGCATGATCTCCTGATTGGGATGGATGTCATGCAGCAGTGTGACACCATGCTGTCTTACACAGATATGAGTATTATCCTGAATGGTGTGGAGCACAGGTGGTTGAGCACCGAAGCTACACATACCAGTGTGTCGGGGGTAGGCTCGGAGGTGGATTACTGGAGGGAGACATTCCCCACAGTGTTCCCCATCAATGTCCACCCAATCAATCAAAGGCCATACATAATTCCACTCTCAAAAATGAGACTGCTATAGGAAGAATTGGAGAAGATGTTGAAAGAAGACATAATAGAACCAAGGCGCAGTGCATGGGTGAGTCCTGTAACTGTTGTTCCGAAAAGGATGGTTCTGTTAGGTTATGTGCGCATTATAGGCGTCTAAATGAGGTGACTCATGAGGATGCTTAGCCACTACCCAACATCCAAAACATCTTTGACCAACTCATAGGTGCAAAAGTTTTCACCACAATAGACCTAAAGTCAGGCTATTGGCATGTGAGAATGCACCCAGAGAGCAGGGAAAAGACTGCAATCTGTACCCACAGGGGACTGTTTCAGATTAAACAAATGCAGTTTGTGCTGACTAATGCACCTGTTGTGTTCCAATGCATGATGAACTCAGTGCTGGCCAAGTTCCTGGGGAAATCATGCTTAATCCACCTAGATGACATAGTCATCTATTCCCCAAATGAGACACAACACAGGGCTCATGTGGCCGAGGTCCTTGCCACACAAACGGAGGCCGGCCTGGTCATTAAAGAGTTGAAGTGTTCATTTGGCCTGAGAGAGGTCAAACTACTAGGGTTTGTGGTGTACTCGGAAGGTCTGAAGGCAGACCCCGATAAAGTTGCTGCAATATGGGACATGGCCCCTCTTACTGACAAAAAGGGAGTTTGTCATGTGTTGGGATCTGCCAACTATTATCGGCAGATAATGGTCAATAATGCGGATGTGGTGGCACCACTGACCCATCTGACCCAGCAATCCATGATATTTGAGTGGGGGCCTGAGTGTCAAAAGGCCTGGAGTGAGTTGAAGCAGCTTCTTTTGGAGTGTGTTCTACTCAAATTTCCAGACCCCACAAAACCATACAAGCTCTATACGGAAGCCTCAGATTACAGTATCGGTGCAATACTGGGACAGGAGGATGAGAATGGGATAGAGAGGCCAGTGCACTTAATTAGTGGGAGTTTGCTCATAAAGTTGATGCCATATCTATATGGTGCTGACTTTATCTATACTGATCATAAGCCTCTAAAATGTCTATTCCAGAAGGAGATGAAGAACATTTCTTATACCTGACTCACACATACCACACTCTGGCACTCTTGGCTAGGCACTCTAGCAAGAGACACTCCACTCACTCCACTTGAACTAACAACATATAAATCGCCGGTAGCTGAACAGGGGTTGATGCCAATAAAGCACAACCTCTTCACTGTTAATCTTGCAACACCTTTTCAATGTTTGATGACATATATGATGTAGTAAGGTGGGCCATCTTTGAAATAATAGTGTAGTGATAATAATGTTTGGTGTGCGTAACACAGTTCTGTAGCTAAATCCAAGTTGTGACCCAGATTCCCACCTTGCTGTGATCATGTGATAAATTGACCTAATTTAGAAGGGTACCTAGCATGTATTTACAGTAATGCATATTCCACTTAAACTTCAAATACTGTCTTCTGCATCTGCTTTCCAAAGTCAAACTTTGGTAATATGCTGGTACATGAGCTTCATTCATAATTTGTAGCCACTCTTGAGTGTAATACTGGTGTGGATAATTGTGATCCAAATGCAAATTGCACAGCCATTCCTGGAACCTTTCTATGCTCGTGCAAAGAGGGCTACTCAGGCAGTGGAGTGGTGTGCGCAGGTATGTATCAAGCAATTATTACTCACTATTCATGAAAACTAGTGTGTGTCAATGTGAATTGGTCTAGATTTTAAGGAGGATGTCACTCTGCTAACATTGCACAATTATTGGAGATGTATTCATGGATGAGTTTGACTCAGTTTGTAGTCAATACCGACACTATAGAATGATTAAACTAATGGTTGATCTTCTGTCAAATTGTCCATGCATTTCCCATGAATGTTAGAATTAGGTCATTGGTGTAATTTTAATATTAAACATTTCATGGACTAAATGGAAATCACCATTATAAAAGTTCTACCTACCTCATCAACCACAATGACAAAAACCCAAACAAACAAAGACAAGAAAGCAATATGCAAGTTTAAAAATAACAACCATGACATTATTCAGTACCAATATTGTCTATCATTCTTATTTCATTTGGAATGTTAACCCAATGATGTTGATCTCCTAAATATGCAATCATTGTCATCTTCATTGTCCTACACCTTCAGATATTAATGAATGTGATATTAACACTAATATTTGTGATGGAAATGCGAATTGCACAAATAGTGCTGGAACCTTCTCTTGTACCTGCAATTCTGGTTACACGGGTAATGGAACCAAGTGTGCTGGTAAGTCAATGGTTAATTATATGTGTAATTTGTAACTTGTTAAAGGAGGCAGGCACACTGCCTCTCTCCCGCACCTACTGAGCACAATCTCACCCACCAATCACACTCGCCAATCTAACCAACACCCCCTGCTCGGGTGCCAGCCAATCACTAGCCCTCCCTGCATTTGGATGAGCCTCAGCCTCCCCTACCTCCAGTCACTTGGCACCTTGCTCCCGGACCCTCTCTTCAAAAGCAACTATGCATAGGACCAGTAGATCTGCCAAGAAGCAGGGCTGAGAGCACCTGGCCAAGTCCCGACCGCAGCCCGGTACACCCGCCATGCTGCCTACTCAACTAGCCAACAGCCTGGAAACCTGCATCAGCATGGCGAGGGTCGAACAACCATCCCAGGAAGCTCGTCGGAGACGCCCTAAGCACATTCAGTGCTGAAACAAGAGGGACAACCAGCCACCTTTGAACTCGTCTGAGCCCAGCAAATGCCTGCCTCCATTTGCAATCGAAAAGAACAGCTCTGATTGGCTGAGAACAGCTCTCAGAGTCAACCAATCAGAGCTGTTCTTTTCCATTGCAAATGGCAGCCCCCACTATGCTCAAATACTGTAAAGATCCCAGGCGAATATGTTCCTTATTGTTTTAGTAGTTTCTTGTTCAGACCTAGTCACACATTTATGTATCCTTTGCAAGATTAAAGTGTTTGAAGTATATTTGAAATTTATCTACAACAACTTCTGTTTAAATCAAACAATATCTGTACTTAACGAATGGGAAACTCATCCTGCAAGGGTATGCTCAATAAGGGATAGTGGTCACCCGTTTTTCAAATTTAGATAATATTATTTTGTCTGATGGCTAAACAATCTTGCAGTGCAAAGGAATGCCAAATTGCAGTTGTTTTATCAGGTTGTCATTATTGGACTGTTGCCATTTATTCATGGTTTTAATCCTATTTACGCTGCCAATTGTGACTCAAATGCTCATAAGCCATATAACGTTTTTTACATCGTGTAACATTGCATAATGAAGATGCATTAAATTGTTGCCATATTTCAGTAGATGAAGTCTTAACACCTTTTCAATGTTTGATGACATATATGATGCAGTAAGGTGGGCCATCTTTGAAATAATAGCGTAGTTATAATTTTTGGTGTGCGTAACACAGTTCTGTAGCTAAATCCAAGTTGTGACCCAGATTCCCCGCTTGATGTGATCAGGTGATAAATTGACCTAATTTAGAAGGGTACATATCATGTATTTACAGTAATGCATATTCCACTTAAACTTCAAATGATGTCTTCTGCATCTGCTTTCCAAAGTCAAACTTTTGTAATATGCTGGTAAATGAGCTTCATTCATAATTTGTAGATATTCTTGAGTGTGACATGAATAGGCATAATTGTGATGCGAATGCAAATTGCACAGACATTCCTGGAACCTTTGTATGCTCGTGCAAAGAGGGCTACTCAGGCAGTGGAGTGGTGTGCGCAGGTATGTATCAAGCAATTATTATTCACTATTCATGAAAACTAGTGTGTGTCAATGTGAATTGGTCTAGATTTTAAGGAGGATGTCACTCTGCTAACATTGCACAATTATTGGAGATGTATTCATGGATGAGTTTGACTCAGTTTGTAGTCAATACCGACACTATAGAATGATTAAACTAATGGTTGATCTTCTGTCAAATTGTCCATGCATTTCCCATGAATGTTAGAATTAGGTCATTGGTGTAATTTTAATATTAAACATTTCATGGACTAAATGGAAATCACCATTATAAAAGTTCTACCTACCTCATCAACCACAATGACAAAAACCCAAACAAACAAAGACAAGAAAGCAATATGCAAGTTTAAAAAGAACAAACATGACATTATTCAATACCAATATTGTCTATCATTCTTATTTCATTTGGAATGTTAACCCAATGATGTTGATCTCCTAAATATGCAATCATTGTCATCTTCTTTGTCCTACAGCTTCAGATATTAATGAATGTGATATTAACACTAATATTTGTGATGAAAATGCGAACTGCACAAACAGTGCTGGAAGCTTCTCTTGTACCTGCAACTCTGGTTACACGGGTAATGGAACCAAGTGTGCTGGTAAGTCAATGGTTAATTATATGTGTAATTTGTAACTTGTTAAAGGAGGCAGGCACGCTGCCTCTCTCCCGCACCTACTGAGCACAATCTCACCCACCAATCACACTCGCCGATCTAACCAACACCCCCTGCTCGGGTGCCAGCCAATCACTAGCCCTCCCTGCATTTGGATGAGCCTCAGCCTCCCCTACCTCCAGTCACTTGGCACCTTGCTCCCGGACCCTCTCTTCAAAAGCAACTATGCATACGACCAGTAGATCTTCCAAGAAGCAGGGCTGAGAGCACCTGGCCAAGTCCCGACCGCAGCCCGGTACATCCACCATGCTGCCTACTCAACTACCCAACAGCCTGGAAACCTGCATCAGTATGCCGAGGGTCGAACAACCACCCCAGGAAGCTCGTCGGAGATGCCCTAAGCACATTCAGTGATGAAACAAGAGGGACAAGCAGCCACCTTTGAACTCGTCTGAGCCCAGCAAATGCCTGCCCCCATTTGCAATCGAAAAGAACAGCTCTGATTGGCTGAGAACAGCTCTCAGAGTCAACCAATCAGAGCTGTTCTTTTCCATTGCAAATGGCAGCCCCCACTTTGCTCAAATACTGTAAAGGTCGCAGTTGAATATGTTCCTTATTGTTTTAGTAGTTTCTTGTTCAGACCTAGTCACACATTCATGTATCCTTTGCAAGATTAAAGTGTTTGAAGTATATTTGAAATTTCTCTAAAACCACTTCTGTTTAAATCAAACAATATCTGTACTTAAAGAATGGGAAACTCATCCTGCAAGGGTATGCTCAATAAGGGATAGCGGTCACCTGTTTTTCAAATTTAGATAATATTATTTTGTCTGATGGCTAAACAATCTTGCAGTGCAAAGGAATGCCAAATTGCAGTTGTTTTATCAGGTTGTCATTATTGGACTGTTGCCATTTATTCATGGTTTTAATCCTTTTTACGCTGTCAATTGTGACTCAAATGCTCATAGGCCATATAACGTTTTTTACATCGCGTAACATTGCATAATCAAGATGCATTAAATTGTTGCCATATTTCAGTAGATGAACTCTTAACACCTTTTCAATGTTTGATGACATATATGATGCAGTAAGGTGGGCCATCTTTGAAATAATAGCGTAGTTATAATTTTTGGTGTGCGTAATACAGTTCTGTAGCTAAATCCAAGTTGTGACCCAGATTCCCCCCTTGATGTGATCAGGTGATAAATTGACCTACTTTAGAAGGGTACATATCATGTATTTACAGTAATGCATATTCCACTTAAACTTCAAATAATGTCTTCTGCATCTGCTTTCCAAAGTCAAACTTTTGTAATATGCTGGTAAATGAGCTTCATTCATAATTTGTAGACATTCTTGAGTGTGTCATGAATACACATAATTGTGATGCGAATGCAAATTGCGTAGACACTCCTGGAACCTTTGTATGCTCGTGCAAAGAGGGCTACTCAGGCAGTGGAGTGGTGTGCGCAGGTATGTATCAAGCAATTATTACTCACTATTCATGAAAACCAGTGTGTGTCAATGTGAATTGGTCTAGATTTTAAGGAGGATGTCACTCTGCTAACATTGCACAATTATTGGAATTTCTCTAAAACCACTTCTGTTTAAATCAAACAATATCTGTACTTAAAGAATGGGAAACTCATCCTGCAAGGGTATGCTCAATAAGGGATAGCGGTCACCTGTTTTTCAAATTTAGATAATATTATTTTGTCTGATGGCTAAACAATCTTGCAGTGCAAAGGAATGCCAAATTGCAGTTGTTTTATCAGGTTGTCATTATTGGACTGTTGCCATTTATTCATGGTTTTAATCCTTTTTACGCTGTCAATTGTGACTCAAATGCTCATAAGCCATATAACGTTTTTTACATCGCATAACATTGCATAATCAAGATGCATTAAATTGTTGCCATATTTCAGTAGATGAACTCTTAACACCTTTTCAATGTTTGATGACATATATGATGCAGTAAGGTGGGCCATCTTTGAAATAATAGCGTAGTTATAATTTTTGGTGTGCGTAATACAGTTCTGTAGCTAAATCCAAGTTGTGACCCAGATTCCCCCCTTGATGTGATCAGGTGATAAATTGACCTACTTTAGAAGGGTACATATCATGTATTTACAGTAATGCATATTCCACTTAAACTTCAAATAATGTCTTCTGCATCTGCTTTCCAAAGTCAAACTTTTGTAATATGCTGGTAAATGAGCTTCATTCATAATTTGTAGACATTCTTGAGTGTGTCATGAATACACATAATTGTGATGCGAATGCAAATTGCGTAGACACTCCTGGAACCTTTGTATGCTCGTGCAAAGAGGGCTACTCAGGCAGTGGAGTGGTGTGCGCAGGTATGTATCAAGCAATTATTACTCACTATTCATGAAAACCAGTGTCTGTCAATGTGAATTGGTCTAGATTTTAATGAGGATGTCACTCTGATAATCTTGCACAATTATTGGAGATGTATTCATGGATGGGTTTGACTCAGTTTGTAGTCAATACCGACACTATAGAATGATTAAACTAATGGTTGATCTTCTGTCAAATTGTCCATGCATTTCACATGAATGTTAGAATTAGGTCATTGGTGTAATTTTAATATTAAGCATTTCATGGACTAAATGGAAATCACCATTATAAATGTTCTAACTACCTCATCAACCACAATGACAAAAACCCAAACAAACAAAGACAAGAAAGCAATATGCAAGTTTAAAAATAACAACCATGACATTATTCAGTACCAATATTGTCTATCATTCTTATTTCATTTGGAATTTTAACCCAATGATGTTGATCTCCTAAATATGCAATCATTGTCATCTTCTTTGTCCTACACCTTCAGATATTAATGAATGTGTTGTTAGCCCTGATAATTGTGATGGAAATGCGAACTGCACAAACAGTGCTGGAACGTTCTCTTGTACCTGCAACTCTGGTTACACGGGTACTGGAACCAAGTGTGCTGGTAAGTCAATGGTTAATTATATGTGTAATTTGTAACTTGTTATAGGAGGCAGGCACACCGCCTCTCTCCCACACCTACTGATCACAATCTCACCCACCAATCACACTCGCCGATCTAACCGATGCCCCCTGCTCGGGTGCCAGCCAATCACTAGCCCTCTATGCATGTGGATGACGCTCAGCCTCCCCTACCTCCAGTCACTTACCACCTTGCTTCCGGACCGAGCAAAACACCCTCTCTTCAAAAGCAACTATGCCTAGGAACAGCACGTCTGCCAAGAAGCCGGGCTGAGAGCGCCAGGCCAGTCCCGACCGCAGTACGGTACATCCGCAACGCTGCCTACTCACCTAGCCAACAGCCTGGAAACCCACAGCAGCACACCAAGGGCTGAGCAACCACCCCAGGAAGCCTGTCAGAGTCGCCATACGCATATTCAGTGCTGAAAGGAGAGGGACAACCAGTCACATTTGAACTCGTCTGAGCCCAGCAAATGACTGCCCCCATTTGCAATCGAAAAGAAGAGCTCTGATTGGCTGAGAATAGCTCTCAGAGTCGGCCAATCAGAGCTGTTCTTTTCTATTGCAAATGTCAGCCCCCACTATGCTCAAACAATGGAAAGGTCCCAGTTGAATACGTTCTTTATTGTTTTAGTAGTTTCTTGTTCAGACATAGTCACACATTTATGTATCTTTTGCAAAGATTAAAGTGTTTGAAGTATATTTGAAATTTATCTCCAACGACTTCTGTTTAAATCATACAATATCTGTACTTAAAGAATAGGAAACTCATCCTGCCAGGGTATGCTCAATAAGGGACAGTGGTCATCCATTTTTCAAATTTAGATAATATTATTTTGTATGATGGCTAAACAATCTTGCAGTGCAAAGGAATGCCAAATTGCAGTTGTTTTATCAGGTTGACATTATTGGACTGTTGCAATGTATTCAAGGTTTTAATCCATTTTATGCTGTCAATTGTGACTCAAATGCTCATAAGCCATATAACATTGTTTACATCGTGTAACATTGCATAATCACGATGCATTAAATTGTTGCGATATTTCAGTAGATGAAGTCTTAACACCTTTTCAATGTTTGATGACATATATGATGCAGTAAGGTGGGCCATCTTTGAAATAATAGCATAGTGATAATGTTTGCTGTGCGTAACACGGTTCTGTAGCTAAATCCAAGTTGTGACCCAGATTCCTACCTTGCTGTGATCATGTGATAAATTGACCTAATTTAGAAGGGTACATAGCATGTATTTACAGTAATGCATATTCCACTTAAACTTCAAATACTGTCTTCTGCATCTGCTTTCCAAAGTCAAACTTTGGTAATATGTGGTACATGAGCTTCATTCATAATTTGTAGACATTCTTGAGTGTGACATGAATATGCATAATTGTGATGCGAATGCAAATTGCGCAGACACTCCTGGAACCTTTGTATGCTCGTGCAATGAGGGCTACTCAGGCAGTGGAGTGGTGTGTGCAGGTATGTATCAAGCAATTATGACTCACTATTCATGAAACACAGTGTGTGTCAATGTGAATTGGTCTAGATTTTAAGGAGGAGGTCACTCTGCTAACCTTGCAGAATTATTGGAGATGTATTCATGGATGTGTTTGACTCAGATTGTAGTCACTACCGATAATATAGAATGATTAAACTAATGGTTCATCTTCTGTCAAATTGTCCATGCATTTCCCATGTACGTTAGAATTAGGTCATCGGTGTAATTTTAATATTGAACATTCTATGGACTAAATGGAAATCACCATTATAAATGTTCTTCCTACCTCATCAACCACAATGACAAAAACCCAAACAAACAAAGACAAGGAAGCAATATGCAAGTTTAAAAATAACACCCCTGACATTATTCAGTACCAATATTGTCTATCATACTTATTTCATTTGGAATGTTAACCCAATGATGTTGATCTCCTGAATATGCAATCATGGTCATCTTCTTTGTCCTACATCTTCAGATATTAATGAATGTGTTATTAGCACTGATAATTGTGTAATTTGTAACTTGTTAAAGGAGGCAGGCACACCGCCTCTCTCCCGCACCTACTGATCACAATCTCAGCCACCAATCACACTCGCTTATCTAACCCATGCCCCCTGCTCGGGTGCCAGCCAATCACTAGCCCTCCCTGCATGTGGACGAGGCTCAGCCTCCCCTACCTCCAGTCACTTGCCACCTTGCTTCCGGACCGAGCACAACACCATCTCTTCAAAAGCAACTATGCCTAGGAACAGCACGTCTGCCAAGAAGCAGGGCTGAGAGCAGGCGGCCAAGTCCAGACCGCAGCCCGGTTCGTCCACCACTCTGCCTACTCAACTCGCCAACAGCCTGGAAACCCACAGCAGCACACCGAGGGCCGAACAACTACCCCAGGAGGCTCGTCGGAGTCACCATAAACATATTTGGTGCTGAAAGGAGAGGGACAACCAGACACGTTTGAACTCATCTGAGCCCAGCAAATGCCTGCCCCCATTTGCAATCGAAAAGAACAGCTTTGATTGGCTGAGAACAGCTCTCAGAGTCAGCCAATCAGCACTGTTCTTTTCTATTGCAAATGACGGCCCCCACTATGCTCAAATAATGGAAAGGTCACAGTTGAATACGTTCATTATTGTTTTAGTAGTTTCTTGTTCGGACATATTCACACATTTATGTATCTTTTGCAAAGATTAAAGTGTTTGAAGTATATTTGAAATTTATCTAGAACGACTTCTGTTTAAATCACACAATATCTGTACTTAAAGAATGGGAAACTCATGCTGCAAGGGTATGCTCAATAAGGGACAGTGGTCACCCATTTTTCCGCCTTTTCTCACTGAGGACCCTTCTCCGTGGTTGGCATGACTCTTCCAATGAGCTTTCCTCTAACTCGGATGCCTTATACCCGCCACCAGCACAGAGGGTGCCCCAGGAGCCACAGGATGAGCACACAAAAGTTGCAGATGTCAACTGCAAAATAACACGCACAGTATTCAGTGATCTTGGCTTATCCAAGGGGGTCAAGAAGAGCCAGTCCCCAGCACCCGCAGTCCGATGGTTGGGCATATGCATAGGTGCTCCAGTGATGTGACTTCATGCCCACCGATAAGATTGATGCCACAATAAAAACTGTGCGGGCTACCGCCGAGAGAAAGCACATCACTATGAAACAATTACAATCCTTACTCAGCAAACTACTACACTTGTCCAAATGCATCATCCCAGCTTGCCTGTTTGTTAGCCACCTCCTACAGGCATTAAAGGAAACGAACAGCAACCGTATCATCATTTTCAATGACATGAGGCACGACCTCACCTGGTTCACAGAGTTCACACACAATTGGAAAGGAATCCCACGCATTCCCCCTAACTTACCCTTAATGAAATGTTTGTGGATGCCTCATTTGCAGTATAGTTGGCCCCAACGACACCAGGGCATGCTCAGCCCACCTCAGTGATGACGACGGGGAAGGTGGCAAATGGCTGGGGATTGAAAAAGATATCCTGGATTTAATGTACAATTAAATTTCTACCGTTAAGATTGGGCCCAACTCATCAACCAAAGTAAATAATACAAACAATGAAAATAAGAATCAGAGGCATTGCCTGAATCTCAGATAAAGATATTTGGAGTGCAAGCATGCAATATAAGTTGTATGACGGCACCAGTAGGAGCGAAGTACAATATGCTGTTATTATGACCATATCAAAGTCAGTAAGTATGAATAATTTTAAAAGACAGTACTGAGCATTGCATACATTAGAATAAGGAGTTGGATAGGTAGGATAAACAATGAAGTGGATGTTTTGGTTTGGAAAATATAATGAGTTTGTTTAATTATGCAACTTCAACCATTTATTGCAGATGAAAATAATACTAGGATTCTATTGGTCACTACCATAGTGCTGTTCATCATTTTCTTCCTAATTGCTTTGCCAATTATTGTCCTTCTCAATAAGTTCTGGATCAGACGCATCAACACACAAGGCTGGAATAAGTGAGAAACAAGCATTTATTATTGATCTGCCCCTAATCCTCCTACATAGATCATGGTAGCCAATGTACAACCCTGTACCTGGCTGGTCTTATTGTCAGGGAGAATTGTCCTACTGCATTATTTCCAATATTTCTCTTATTTGTAGGGCTTTAAGTCCATTAACTTTTAATTCAATAATTTTATAATAAATTCATCATTTTCATCCGTAACCCATTCTATCATGAATAATTGACTACTCTTGATTCTGCAAATCATCAGGAATTGATCAGGGGTAAAATGTTGCATTAAAATGAAGCTTATTCATTTGATTCTTGAAAAAAAGCTACTCCTCCTGTTCTACAACAATCCACTATTTATGATTGCATAATGCATTACACATCACATATATTGCAAGGAAACAATTCTGAGCCCAGAATGATTTCCAAAGTGATTTTTTATATTAATGTTTCAGTGTTTATATAGGTGTATAGATCTTTTAAATCAGATTCCAGATATATAAAATTTATATTGATCTGTTGATAGGTTCCGAAATTATGAGGTTCTAAACATTCAATTTTTTGCACTTATTTGTGCACATTTCCAAATTAGACAAATCTAGGTTTTTAAGGCCCCAGCCCAGAAACTATGTTGCATATAATTTGTTCAATATTAAAGAATCTCACTCTCTATAGCACAAATAGCAGGCTCAATTTTTTCCAGACTATTAGCTTTATTATTCTTTCAGATATTTTATGCTAAACTTGCTAAATTCCTTAATTTCTACTGAATATCAGCAGGGTCAAGGATAAATTCTTGAAAACATCATGACTTCTGTTCTACTTACACTATCACTCTAATTTTTATTATAAAATAATCTAAATCAAAAGCTCTATATGATCGTACATGTTTTATGTCGACACGGTAGCTTCAATCGACGGCATATTTGTTGCTCCAGTGTAGAGATGGGAATACACAGTCACTTCTCAGACCAACCTTGATGAGCATGATATAAATCTCAACCAAATATTGTTCTGGTTAGATAGAGGAAGACTTGAGCTTTCTGGTGATATAATTTTCAGCACAATCCTGATCAATTTTCAAGGAGGATTGATGTCTTAATGTTTTCACTCCTTCAGTTCAATCAATTTTCCCACTTAAAAACAGCCATGCTTGATATGCTAATGAAGCCTAGTTTCTTCTCTGTCTTTCATTGGTGGTTATCTTTAGCTCAGGTCACTGTACTCACCAAGGTATCAATTTTAGGGAAGGGAGTAACTCAGACTGGATGAAAACAAACTCGGTGAGCATGCACAGAGCTGCCGATGGTACCCCCAAACAAGTTTCCATTGACTCTAATTTATTTCATAATGCTAACTAAAAATCAGATATCCTAAAAGACAAAAGAATACGCTTCAATTTCATGTAATATTTATTTCAAACGAAGTAGAATTAGTGGAGATTGAAGTGTTACAAAGGGTTAAAATATGTCAAATTTCATGCTGCAGACACCATATACGCCCACTTTGGAGTACCTAATATAATATATATTGTATGTGATATGGGATATCTCCCCCATTGTAACCTGGGATAGAATAGCTCCTCTGTGCTGATTGCGGATCATAAAAGGCAACAAATGGGGGAAACTCATTTTCCATGTGCTGTAGCTTGTGGCGCTTAAGCATGGGCTTGTGGTATATAAGTGCTACGATGCTGAGTGTTAGTCCAACACTACACTTTGGCCTTGACTTCACCTAGATGAAAGGTGCAAACAGGCATGTTCCAATCAATTCACTGGTCACTGCAAGCATGAGAATGGCCTCTAAAGAATGAATATATTTAATGTATACAATGCATGTATTAGAATATATGCACCTATAACAGCCATTTGTTACAATGCTGAGAAGGGTATGGGTAGTGTCAGTCCTAATATTGGTAAAGGCATTTTCACCACCATGTTACTTAGGATAGGCCATCCTCTTATCCCTAGCGCATACCTGCTTGTTAATGCAATGCTACATACCCCAGTATTATGGTTCTGTGGTCAGTGGGGAACAAGGATAATGACATTAAGAAAATATTGGTACCCACAAACATCACAAACAAACAAAAACCCAAATACCTAAAACAGACTCTAATTGAGATTCACATCAAACCACTGATGAATGTTCTCGATTTACTCTGAGTGATCTCTCAATAAAGAGATGTCAGTGGCCAAGTTCTCTTCTTTTACCATCCATAAAGGCATTGTGAGGATTGCTAACATGATCAAGGATGTGAGCAATCTATGATATAGCCATATTCTGCTTGTCCAAACATCTGATAGATGCAATCACACGAGAAAGCAACAACAGCATAGCCTCTTCTCCTCTTCAAACACTAGCAAACAAGTCATCCAAATTAGAACTTTGTTGATTTTGGTGAGGATGAGAATGCACATGACCAGAAATCTTAGGGTACATTAACTGTATGAAGATTCAATATAAAGAGGATAACAAGCCCATATATACCAGGATTTGGATTCTCACATTTAGCAAACCCTTTCCACCACATAATATGAAAATTGGAAACATAGTGTATGATACATGATATTGTTTCTTTTCAGACCACCAAACAGGTTCTCTCATAATTTGAACTTGCATGGTAGATGGAAGCCTCAATTCAGACATGGAATGCCCAGAAATGTGTATTAAATTAGAAATCTAGACAACTATTTTGAAAGCGGGTAAGTAAGTGTTACTAGTACATAAGCAAGCGTTACTTTCTAAAATTGTGATTTAATACCTATTTCAACAGGACATGTTAATAAAGATGAGGTTTTCGCTAAAATGAAAACCCTATATGCAAAACATAGCAGAGCATTAACAATATATCAAGGCAATGGTCTTGTCTGGTTGATATTTTAATATTTTGCCCGGATTTTGACTAGGTATGTGGATTCTCTTTTCTGTTGCTTTGTTGATGTCTATCAGGAGATTGTCATATTTTGGGTGTTGTGAGAATTAGGTGGATTCTGATTGGGTAAGAGAGAATGATGAGGCATAGGAGTGAGGGCTGATGGGAGCAAGGGCTGATAGGAGTAAGGAATGAAGGGGTTGAGGGCTGATGGGCATGACGGTTGATGGGAGTGAGGGCTGATGGGGATGAGGGCTGATGCAGGTGAGGGGTGATGGTGGTGAGGGAAGGTGGGAGTGAGAGATGATGGGAGTGAGGGTTGATGGGAGTGAGGGTTGATGGGTGATATGGTTGAGGGTTGATGGGAGTGAGGGCTGAGGAGATTGAGGGTTGATGAGGGTGAGGTTGATTGGAGTCAGGGATGATGAGGTGAGGGTTGATGGGAGTGTGGGTTGATGGGAGTCAGGGTTGATGGGTGAGGGTGGATGGGAGTGAGGGCTGATGGGGTTGAGGGTTGATGGGAGTTAGGGATGATGGGTTTGAGGGTTGCTGGGTGAGGGTTGATGGGAGTGAGGGTTGATAGGGTGAGGGGTGATGGGGTGAGGGGTGATCGGGTGAAGGTTGATGTGAGGGAGGGATGATGGGGTGATTGCTGATGGGGGTGAGGGATGATGGGAGTGAGGGTTGATGGGGTGAGGTTTGATGGGAGTAAAGGCTGATGGGGTGAGGGCTGCTGATTGGTGATCGAGGGTTGATGTGAGGAAGGGATGTTGGAAGTGAGGACTGAAAGCTCATCTGATCACCATTTTGGCCTAAGTATCCGTAAAGTTCCTGTGCTATCATTGAACATGTGACTAATCGATGGTTTGCTGTCTTCTCATCTTTAATCAGGCCACATCAAGCTCGCTGACAACTGAATCAAATGACTGACAAAGAACAGGAGACTAATTCTGCAGATCCAAGTCCACCACGCTGACAAAATACAATTCACCGCTCAATTTTCACAAGTAAAGCTTCGCGCTAATATGATAATATGTATCAAAACTGAATCATTTGCAAATCTGACACCATGTAAAGACATGTCACATGACCTTGCTATCAGCTTTTGAGTTGATTAGTATACGGCATAAATTACAATGACCAGGATCATGCACATTGGAAATAATTGATGAAAGCTTGGATTTTCCCAAGAAAAATGTTTTGTTTTATAGAAACAACAAGATTTTTTAATTAGTTTTGATGAAAAATGAACCTTGCAATACTATGCACTAAACCAAGAGTATCTCTATGTAGTGACCTGACTCTCACCACCCAGCCCTTTTTTAAATTTAATTTTTACTCAATGCAGTGGTGGTAGTCTTTGGGCCATATACAATGTATGTTGCTTAAATAATAGTTATGGAGAGCTATGTTTTGTGTGGGTGCATGGTAATGCATCTAAATGTTTGCCGATGGCTATACATAGGCCATTATAATATATATATATTGGGAACAGCATGGTTGAATAACACAAATATAAATATGTGTAACAAAAATCATACAAAAAGTAAATCACAAACTATGGCTATTTGCTAAACTAAGAAACTATATGACACAAGATATGTCAATAAAAATCTTCAAAGGCATGGTACTCCCCTACTTTGACTATGGGGATGTAATCTACATGGGTGCTAAAAAAGAGATACTTAACAAATTGCAGATACTACAAAATAGGGCCCTGAAAATCTGCCTGAACGTAGACAAACTACACCCCACTTATGACCTACACAAAAGAACTAAATAAAGCTACTAGAAAACAGAAGGATAATCCACCTAAAAACATTAGCATATGGATATAGCCAAGACATTAAGCATCTAACCCAACCACTAAGGGACACCAGAGCAAGCAAGGCACCACTACTAAGGCAGACCAGAAGCCAGATCAAAGCCCATGTAAGGAGCACACTGGAAATGGCCGCCAAGACATGGAATGCGCAAACGGTGAAAGAAAGACAAATCCCTGACCTAAAAACGTACAACAAATATTTGTGCAAAATAAAAACTGGGAACCCCAACTGAACTGCACCACAAGGGGGCAGGTGATAGGTCACGGCCCACCAACTGGACAGCCCAGGGTGGGATAACCGGAAATATAAAAGCCAGATAACATATCCAACAACAATATAAATCAAATCAAATTCAAACAAACATAACTCAACCACCTATTACGTACAGGCCTATGGACATGTAAATAAAATAGGCTAGTATAGAATTAAGTAGAAAAAAGCGGAAAACTCTTCCCAAGAAAATCCCAAAACACTAACATAGAACCCTAAGAAAACAACTAACATAGTAATAAGAATAGAACAAAAATTCAATGCCAAGAGGGCCCAACAAAACTAACATAGGCTACTAAACGCACCAACAGATCTATCTGCTACTGAAATGCAGACAATCAAATAACTTATCAGCAGCTACTGCTTGGTAAGACAACACCAACACTACAGCTGGCCAGCATTGAAAACAAGCCTGGATACCCGGGCTTACATGCTATGGACAGTATAAATACAGCCTCAATAAAAAAAAAAAAATTTAAATGTATGAATTTAACCAATTTTTGGATGGGAAAATGGATATTTATCATTGCCAGAGTAACATTGCATTAAGCATGTCTTCCTTGTAAAGATAGCTTAACAATTGAGTAGATACTATTACAAACATAGAATAAACATGTTAAGCTTGCTTAAACCAGCAAAACCACACAGGGTCATTTTCGGTATCATGCGATTATATTCTCTCAGTCATAGCCGAAAGTACTATTATTATTTTACAAGTATTTTCTAGTATTTTGTTCAGTTCTAACAGTACAATCTCAGGTCATAGACTTGGAAGACGAAACAATAACAATACATTAATTTAACTACACATCATAGCTGCAAGTAAAGGTACAGCTCATGCAAAGTAAAGAGCGTTAATTTAATTAAATATAAATGAATGTTATTTCCTCATTTGTATTATCAAATTAGTCTGTGGCTTGACTGTTTCACTCTTTCTGCTTTTCCTCCCATTAAGAGCTACTTCAAAGATATGTAATTTCCTTTTAGAAATGGAAAATGAAATAGCCCCTGTTTTGTTTAAGGTTTATTACCAGTATTGGTAGATAAGTTAAGTTTTCGGTATCATGCAATTGTATTCTCTCAGTCATAGCCGAAAGTACTATTATTATTTTACAAGTATTTTCTAGTATTTTGTTCAGTTCTAACATTACAATCTCAGGTCATGGACTTGGAAGACGAAATGATAACAGTACATTAATTTAACTATACATCATAGCTGCAATTAAAGGTACAGATCATTCAAAGTGAAGAGCTTTACTTTAATTAAATATAAATAAATGTTATTTCCTCATTTGTATTACCAAATTAGTCTGTGGTTTGACTGTTTCACTCTTTCTGCTTTTCCTCCTGCTAAGAGTTACTTCAAAAATATGTAATTTCCTTTTAGAAATGGAAAATGAAATAGCCCCTGTTTTGTTTAAGGTTTATTTCCAGTATTGGTAGATAAGTTAAGTTAAATAATCCATTCAAAATAACTCACAGATTTTCCATTTCCAAATGATGGGACGAAAGCTACAATATTATAATCTGTATTAAACAATTAACAGGATCTTTGTTCCAATGAGGTCATAAACCAAACCTGCCAGAGATTCATTAACAATTTGACACTATTACTAGCTGTGTGTCAGAAGGACCACTAACTGAGATATATTTAATTAATTCATATTCAAAAAGTACTATGTCCCTAAAAAATGGAAAATTATTTAATAATCCTCAGAGATATTGATTCTCAGCCTGTGTTCTTCAATTTGTTTATGAATTGAATGACTGTGAAATTTTCCTACAAGGTACTCTACATTAACTAATATATTAAATAAACTACCACCTCCTAATAAGAAGACAGCATGAACATGACAGCTTTGTATTACAAGTACTGTTTGTCAATCAAGAAATGACAGTTTTTATATATTATTATCTACAGTCGTCATGATTGGGTGAATTATTTAAAACCAAACATGTAGAGAGATGTGTGGGTGGTCGAGAAGAACTGAGCTGAGAGGTCCAATGAAGATTAACAGAATTTTAAGATATCAGTGGCACAAAATGACAGGAAGGTTGTCAGTCTGCCATGTGATTAGCCAACGAGTGATAGAAGGGGAGGCTGAGTAGCAAAGGAAGTGACTGTGAGGTCATGGGATAAAGGTGTGTGTGTTGATTTTCTCTGTGCCCCCAGCAATGCCAATGAATGAATGTCCTACACTCATCAAACCCCTGTGAAGGCCAGAGGGGAATTAATACACATATAGAGATATGAAAGTATGGTATTCAGGTTGATATTGTAGTCTGAGAAGCTCAGCTAAGGAAGAGCGCATTTCAAATGTGATGATGTGGGCTAAGTGCTTGCATGCACATGTAACCTGGAATGAGAAGAAGAGAGGTTCTAATTTTACTCGCGCGAACAAACTGGAGACAAAGAGGAAGATGGAGATAACAAAAATTTTATGGAGAACATAACCTGCAGGCAGTTCGGATAATGTCTGGAAAACATATCGAAATCGTGTCTTGTAGGTGAGATCGAAGTCAGTATCGGTGAATGTAATCATGATGAGTGGGAAATGTTGTAATGCATATCATCATATCAGTGTCAGAGCGTATCAAAAATGGATTAGTGATTAGAGTCAAGAATGGTTAAATATTGTTTAGTGTCGAGATAGTGTTCATAGTCAGGAAAGGTATGAGAAGGAAGCAAGGAAGGACTAGCTCAGAAACCAGCAGCCCTCAACCCCTACCCCATTACTATCGGGAGGGTGGGTGGGTGAATCGACTGGCAGGAACAGGTTCAAGCGGGAGACTGAAGTAAGTGCGGGTGTCATGTGTGAAAATAGTGCTGACAGAGAAAGTAGTGCCAAGAAAGAAGTGCAAGTATTCCCGCTCGTAAATTATCCATGTTGACACGCCAACATGCGTAATGGGATATATAGTGATACTTGAAGGCCCTTCATTTTCTAACCAAAATAACAAGAAATTGAAAAACAATGTATAACACAGGCTTAGTTTTAAATGTAGTGTATGCATTTTTACCATGGTAATATTTACATATACATATATATTGCAAGTAGGGGACATAAGTTTGTAGAAGCGGTGCCTGGAAATGGTATGTACCTTCACAGGCTGAGGAGTAGTGTAGTGGCAAGAGGTGGTGGTGGGTTTGACGCCCCCCCCCTCCAACCCTGCCCACAAGGGGGTGTGGGTGGGGTGGGGGGAAGAACCAATCACCACTCTTTAATTATTAAAAATGATGAGGGGCTTATCACTGTCCATATTTATGTATTCATATATAGTAGATAGTGATAAACCCTTTATCACATGTAATGAACTTAATAGTGTCCTGCCCTCCTCCTCCCCTGCTGTAGGGTGGGGGGGGGATCCCTCCACTCGCTTGGCGGTACAGTGAGTGGTGGTTACAGTGTGCATGGGTGGTGGCACAACTATCGGAGCTGGGGATGGGGAGGCTAGAGCAGTAGATGACTATAACAGACTCCCACAGTCCATGGAGCTGAGTTAGTGATGACGGAAAGGAGGGATATTCTGGGTTATTATACTTGTATAATTCTTATACTGCATATATATATATATGTGTATATATAGTCTGCTTAAAAACTGTTCTTGATTCTTCACCAGTTACCAAATGCTTGATTGAGTAAGGGATGAAATTGGTGTATACTATCACCTGTAACTGGTAAAGAATTGACAATGGAAATACTTTAATATATAATCTCACTGAATGTAATATGTTGTCAATAAACTACACCAAATCCTATTTTATTGTCACTGATAATTGGCTGGTTTCATTAAAAGACCATTTACAAATTGAGGACCATCTATTTCATTACCAGAACAAACATAACAAATCGCAAAGTCTAAAAGGTTCTTTGAGTTAATATATACGAAAGGATATGCATACAGTAACTTATCTTATCCAAAGGTTCACAGAAATGTGCATAAATATCGCAAACCCTCTTCAAATAAATGTACAAAATAATAATATTGAGATACCCTTTTAAAATTAGTTAGATTATCATTAACCATCTTAGGGAATATTCCAATTATCAAAATATTTTGAGTCTGCTAATGGAACATGTTGAAAACAGCAGAGAAAATAAGACTTGTCTTTTTCCGCTAGATGACAATAGTCTTTGGTCAAACCCTGGTCAACTCAAACCAATGACTTAAAGATTGATACTTGATGATTCCTATCCAGGCGCTGGGCATTACTAGGATAGGGCAAGGACTGGTTGGCTAAGTATGCATTTTTTAAGTCATTGGTTTGACTTGACCAGGGTTCAAACCCTTGGATTCGAAGCTGACGATCTACCAAAATGCTCAACTCATTTGGCCATCCCGACTGGTCACTCACATATCGGCATATCGCTATATATGTGTGCCAATTGTATCACTTGATATGAACTATCAATGCTGCTGTCATCTCAAACGTATAAAGTGATATGCCAGGAAAAGCATTAGCACCGTGGACGTGGGTACTTTGGTCAACGATAATTACACTACACTACAAACTCCTCTAGTAAAAGACAATGCAATTAAAATAAAACCCCATGGAAATAGCCATAAACCTCAAGATAATGACATAATGCAAAAAGGCAACTAAAATAAAGATGTTACATGAACTCTAAGCAAGAGCAACAGAACAATCAACTTCAATACAAGATAATAATACAAAACGGCAAATAAAGCTTTTAGACAAGTATTATTCATTGCACATGATTTGTATTGGCGCCTTCGCAACCATAATTTGTCCAGGCTATTATTTGATCAATATTATCATTTGTAATAAATATGGATATATAGTCCAAAAAATAAATAAAATAATATATATATATGACTACATGTCATTGAATGGAGCTATGCACTGTGACACAACAAGAGAAAAGGAACACAAGCTGAAAAACCCAATGACTCCCACATTGAAGTTCAGTTTTGATTTGGTTTTGGGAACTGAGGTTGACATTATAGTAAGAACATTCTTTCATTCCTCCAATTATATTACAAAAAGTCAACACCTCAATATGTTCTTCTGAATTACAATTCACTCCATTGACTATATTTCATTAAAGGTGCATATTCTGAATACATATTTTATCAACACTGAGGCACTGGTCTTCCAGGTTCAGAAATAACTCACTGCGAATATGTTGTTTCAAGATATCCCAACCAGGAATAACCATATTTTATCATGATCCCAGATAGCATACAGCTCTCGGGCCGACGTCGCCCCGACGTCGGCCACGCCGTCGGCCCAAAGGTGGAAACCGCCATCGGGCCGACGTTGTTTTGTCCAAACTCCCGCCGTCAGCTCGACGGCGGCCGCCAACATCAGGCCGATGGCAATAACCATCATCGAGCCGACGGCGACAGCCGCCATCGCGACGACGGCGACAGCCGCCATCGCGATGACGGCGACAGCCGCCGTCGAGCTGACAGCGGGAGGTTGGACAAAACAACGATGGCCCGACGGCGGCAAACGCCGTCGGCCCGACACAATATATTTATTCAAAATTAATAGAAAACCTTATAAATTTATTATAATCTTTTTGGTAAACATGTTTTCTATATGTGTACCAAGCGATTTATCATTTGGTGTGGTTTTAGAGATAGTTCACTTTTTCTGTTTGGATTTGCTTAGGGTTAGGTTTAGGGGTTGGGTTAGGTTTAGGGTTAGGTTTAGGGTAGGGGTAGGGGTAGGGTTAGGGTTTAACTCAATTAAATCTAGAAAAAGTGAAATATCTCTAAAACCACACCACCACAAATCGCTTGGTACACATATAGAAAACATCTTTACCAAAAAGATTATATTAAATTTATAAGGTTAGGGGTCTTGGTTTCTATTAATTTTGAATAAAACTAATGTTTTCGGAAAAAAACAAGATAGCGGTCCTTCGTCAACATACCGTACCGGATAATACAATTCAAATCGTATTAACACGAATAATTCCATTAATACGTGGTATTAAATTACAAAACTTTTACAAAATAATCTAAACATATTAATACACAAACCTGTTAAATAATTCCTTAAAATTCCTGCGATTTCTGGAGTTATTTGTAGAAAAAGAACACTGCTCAACGATTGCATGTTCGCTGCTGGCAACTCGAACCATCAACATTCTGTACCGGATAATACGATTCAAATCGTATTAACACGAATAATTCCATTAATACGTCGTAATAAATTACAAAACTTTTACAAAATAATCTAAGCATATTAATAAACAAACCTGTTAAATAATTCCTTAAAATTCCTGCGATTTCTGGAGTTATTTGTAGAAAAAGAACGCTGCTCAACGATCGCACGTGTTCTGCTGGCGACTCGAGCCGGAAACCAAATTTAAAGAACTGCGCATGTGCGGACCAGCACCATCGGCCCGATGTTGGCTTGACGGTGGCCCAAATGTGGAAAATGAATGGAAACCAGTGGCGGCCCACCACCGTCGGCCCGACGGTGGCTCGACAGTGGCCCAAATGTGCAAACTGAGTGAAAACAAGTGGCGGCCCACCACGGTCAGCCCGACGTTGGCTCAATGGTGGCCCAAATGTGCAAAAGCTTGAAACCCAGCAGCGGGACACCACCGTCGGACCGATGTTGGCTCAACGGTGGCCCAAATGTGCAAAATGATTGAAAACCAGCAGCGGGCCATCACCGTCGGCCCGACGGTGGCCCGACGGAAGCAAATATGTGCCGATGGTGCGACCAATAGCCAACGTCAGCCCGACGGCTGTGTGCTATCTGGGATTAGTCTGATTAAGTAATGTGGTGCTGGCCCTGTTACTGTCCCTTTAAATTCTCCCTAATGATGCTTTGTTTTCTTGAGTTCCAATAGCCAATGATAAAAATCAATGTGCTCTAGCGTCGTCGTTAATAAAACAAACTTTCCTTTATCCTTTGTTGTCTATTATGTACCCTTAAGTAATGACCAATTACTTGGAATGTCAAACCTTGTCTTCATTTGTGAAATAAATATGATGTTTTTGAAGATGGGTGTACCTGCCCAATGTTTCGAAAACATTACAAATAAATAGTTAAAACCTAGATTCTGAGCCATAACCCAGCTATCAATCTGTGTTAATCATAAAGCACTGATTGTACAGAGAATACATACATCACTTGTTCATTCACATCATGGAGACCAGCTAGATAAGCATCGCTTTTCTGGGATCCTTTCTGTCTGTAAGGAATTCGTATGCATTTATTGTATCACCTCAATTTATTGTAAACATACCTTGCAGAGAGTTAAAATAAAAGAATTGAATTGATTTACGGGGTTGTGACACGACGCCGACATCGAGAATGTTGAAGAAGGGTCCACAGCGACGAAAGGATGAAAAACGAGTTCCCACTGGGTAATATCGAGCATACCCTTGCAGGATGAGTTTCCCATTCATTAAGTAGTGATATTGTGTGATTTAAAAAGAAATCAATGTAGATCAATTTCAAATATACTTCAAACAATTTAATCTGTGCAAAATATACATAAATATGTGATAATGTCTGAACAAACAACAACAACAACATAGTCAAATAATATTTTACTACACTGCTAGCTCTGTGGAGGTCTAGCCTGGTCCCCTGGCATTTATTTGCTCATGCAAAGGCATAGGAGTTTTCATCTATTATCGCTCAGTTTCCAACCTGGTCCCCTAGCCTTTGTACCGGAAACAAGTTTAAACGAGCTCAAACGAGTTCAACCGTGGCTGGTTGGGTCGCACCGTGGCTGCCCAGATAGCACACAGCCGTCGGCCCGACGTCGGCTGTTGGTCGGTCCGTCGGCACCGACTTTCCACCGTCGGGCCACCGTCGGCCCGACGGTGGTGTGCCGACGTTGGGAATCAATCCCTTTCCACTTTTGAGCCACCGTCGGGCCACCGTCGGGCCACCGGTGGTGTTCCGACGTTGGGAATCAATCCCTTTCCACTTTTGATTCACCGTCGGGCCATCGTCGGCCCGACGGCGGTGTTCCGACGTTAGGGTTAAACTTTTGAGCCGTCGGGCCACCGTCGGGCCTCCGTCGGCCCGACGGTGGTGGGCCGCCGCAAGTTTGCATTCATTTTCCACACTTGGTATACCGTCGGGCCGTCGTCGGCCCGCCGGTGGTGTTCCGACGTTAGGGTTCAATCCCTTTCCACTTGTGAGCCACCGTCGGGCCACCGTCGGCCCGACGGTGGTGGGCCGCCGGTGGTTTGCATTCATTTTCCACAGTTGGTATACCATCGGGCCATCGTCGGCCCGCCGGTGGTGTTCCGACCTTAGGTTTCAATCCTTTTCCACTTGTGAGCCACCGTCGGGCCACCGTCGGCCCGACGGTGTTGTTCCGACG